>JAXCGZ010000170.1:40000-45000 GCA_037179515.1 Halocaridina rubra
CTAAGTATAGCAGATATAAGCTATAAGGTTGGATTCCTTTTAACCTTCTGTGGTGTGTAGTTGGTAGCGCCTTGACTTAGTAATTATAAGTCCTAGGTTCGAGTCCCGGTCGGGGTAAAATATGATTCATGTTTTCACTTATGTAATGTGCTTATTTGGTTATTGTAATGCCCGAATGAGATTGGGAATTGAATTAAATGCTAAAATGAAGCCACGAGTGAGGTTGGGGAATCTGTAATATGAACAGAGTGGCATTCAGATAGAATGCGTTCATTTCTAAGTATAGCAGATATAAGGTATAAGGTTGGATTCCTTTTAACCTTCTGTGGTGTGTAGTTGGTAGCACCTTGACGTAGTAATTATAAGTCCTAGGTTCGAGTCCCGGTCGGGGTAAAATATGATTCATGTTTTCACATATGTAATGTGCTTATTTGGTTATTGTAATGCCCGAATGAGATTGGGAATTGAATTAAATGCTAAAATGAAGCCATGAGTGAGGTTGGGGAATCTGTAATATGAACATAGTGGCATTCAGATAGAATGCGTTTATTCCTAAGTATAGCAGATATAAGGTATAAGGTTGGATTCCTTTTAACCTTCTGTGGTGTGTAGTTAGTAGCGCCTTGACCTAGTAATTATAAGTCCTAGGTTCGAGTCCCGGTAGGGGTAAAAAATTATTCATGTTTTCACATATGTACTGTGCTAATTTGGTTATTGTAATGCCCGAATGAGATTGGGAATTGAATTAAATGCTAAAATGAAGCCACGAGTGAGGTTGGGGAATCTGTAATATGAACATAGTGGCATTCAGATAGAATGCGTTCATTCCTAAGTATAGCAGATATAAGGTATAAGGTTGGATTCCTTTTAACCTTCTGTGGTGTGTAGTTGGTAGCGCCTTGACTTAGTAATTATAAGTCCTAGGTTCGAGTCCCGGTCGGGGTAAAAAATGATTCATGTTTTCACATATGTAATGTGCTTATTTGGTTATTGTAATGCCCGAATGAGATTGGGAATTGAATTAAATGCTAAAATGAAGCCACGAGTGAGGTTGTCGAATCTGTAATATGAACATAGTGGCATTCAGATAGAATGCGTTCATTCCTAAGTATGGCAAATATAAGGTATAAGGTTGGATTCCTTTTAACCTTCTGTGGTGTGTAGTTGGTAGCGCCTTGAATTAGTAATTATAAGTCCTAGGTTCGAATCCCGGTCGGGGTAAAAAATGATTCATGTTTTCACATATGTAATGTGCTTATTTGGTTATTGTAATGCCCGAATGAGATTGGGAATTGAATTAAATTCTAAAATGAAGCCACGAGTGAGGTTGGGGAATCTGTAATATGAACATAGTGGCATTCAGATAGAATGCGTTCATTCCTAAGTATAGCAGATATAAGGTATAAGGTTGGATTCCTTTTAACCTTCTGTGGTGTGTAGTTGGTAGCGCCTTGACTTAGTAATTATAAGTCCTAGGTTCGAATCCCGGTCGGGGTAAAAAATGATTCATGTTTTCACATATGTAATGTGCTTATTTGGTTATTGTAATGCCCGAATGAAATTGGGAATTGAATTAAATGCTAAAATGAAGCCACGAGTTAGGTTGGGGAATCTGTAATATGAAAATATTGGCATTCAGATAGAATGCGTTCATTCCTAAGTATAGCAGATATAAGGTATAAGGTTGGATTCCTTTTAACCTTCTGTGGTGTGTAGTTGGTAGCGCCTTGAATTAGTAATTATAAGTCCTAGGCTCGAATCCCGGTCGGGGTAAAAAATGATTCATGTTTTTACATATGTAATGTGCTTATTTGGTTATTGTAATGCCCGAATGAGATTGGGAATTGAATTAAATGCTAAAATGAAGCCACGAGTGAGGTTGGGGAATCTGTAATATGAACATAGTGGCATTCAGATAGAATGCGTTCATTCCTAAGTATAGCAGATATAAGCTATAAGATTGGATTCCTTTTAACCTTCTGTGGTGTGTAGTTGGTAGAGCCTTGACTTTAGTAATTATAAGTCTAGGTTCGAGTCCTGGTCGGGGTAAAAAATTATTCATGTTTTCACATATGCAATGTGCTTATTTGGATATATATATATATATATATATATATATATATATATATATATATATATATATATATGAATGGATATGACTGCGTAAGGAAACTGAAAAAAATTTTGAGATCCTTAGTACTTTCAAATTTATTACTTATCCTCAGAAGATAAGTAATAAACTTGAAAGTACTAAGGATCTCGAAATCTCTTTCAATTTCCTTACGTAGACATATCCATTCACATACTCAGAATATTCACGTGTTTCTCGTTAAATAGAATCATTTAAATAAATATATATATATATATATATATATATATATATATATATATATATATATATATATATATATATATATATATATATATATATATTTATATATATATATATATATATATATATATATATATATATATATATATATATATATATATATACTGTAGTCACCGGGGCTCAAGCGTCCGCGACTTTGAGGCGTTAGGTCGAGGGTTCGCGCCCCGTCACGGTCTGAGGTTAGCAAGGGCATGCACTGAGGGTAATGATTACATCTGCCAAAACAAGTCTTTCGCAAGAAGGTAACCGTCCTACCCCCTGGTAGAAAAGGGAATCCGTGACGTAAAACCGGAAAAAGAAAATATTTATATATATATATATATATATATATATATATATATATATATATATATATATATATATATATATATATATATATATATATATATATATATTATAATAATAACTGGAATTAATTTTTCTTTTACACACATTAACCACGCCAGAGAAATATCTCGATAAGCACACCCTTCCTAACAAGCCAGTCAACGTCAACAACTCGGGGAAGTTTTTAAATTTAAAAAAAAAAAAATTGTAGGAAAAAGGAAGAAAAATAAAAATTATAACAATCAAATAAAGAAATAAATAATAAGCAAGTAAATAAATATACTGATAAAATTAAAACCACAACATACCAATAACACTAACTTTCTCTCCTCTAAAAAAAGTTTTTTTTTTTAAATCACTTCTGTGAAGAATAAAAAAAGATTAATCAAATAAAAAATAAAAAATAATATATATAGATATTTCTGTTTTTATTCGTGATTAGTGTTCTAACACAACTCTACTATTAAAAAGAAAACTAAAAATTTTTTTTTTTCACTCGCTGTTCTAATGAGTCATCTCCAAGGTGTAGTCAACATCCAATAAGTGGAAATATACACTGGAAAGAACATTATTAAATACTGGAAAAGATTATTTATTTATTACTTTTTATTTGTTACTTTTTGTTTATTGTTGTTTCATCTTATTATCGCTACACTTTCCAACTATGATTCCTGATATATTACTTATGTTCTTTTAAGCTCTTCATTTTGGTGATTTTCTTTACTTCTTGCATTATTTATTATATGACTTATCCATTTTTATCTTTTTTCTTTCCTTCCGATAGATATTCTACTCATTATTTTTATGGTCTCTCCCGCGTTCCTTCTATTATTCATTCCTATATACTTTAGTTATTGTAATTTTCCTTTGTATTTTCTGTCTTTCTTTCGCTCTTGCGCTTCTCCGTGGTACTTTCAATACTACTCCCGCTATTGCATGTCTGTTTTACGTCACGGACTCCTTTTCAACCAAGGGCTTGGACGGTTGCCATCTTGCGAAGGAATTGTTTTGGAAGATGTAATCGTTACCCTGAGTGCATGCCCTTGCTAACCTCAGACCGTGACGGGGCGCGAACCATGGACCTGCCGCCTCAGAGTTGCGGACGCTACCGCCTGAGCCAGGTGACTACTAATACTACTCCCGCCATTAGTAACTAATATTCACGTATGTTTTCAGGGTAGTTTCAGTACCCGATTAAATATTCATTTATAAAATATTCCTCAAGTCTTGAATACACACGTGTGTATGTGATTACCTAATTGTGATTACCTAATTGTGCTTACGGGAAAGAGCCCAAAGCTCGTATCTTCCCGTCTCCTGATCGGTTCCATTTTAGACGTAGTGATACTTATCATACCTTTCCTTAAAACTATGGATTGAGATAGCATTAACTACCTCCTCGCTTAGCGAATTCCAATTCTCAACTACTCTTACACTGAAAATGTATTTCCTTACATCCTGCGAAGAAGTTTTCTTACGAAGCTTCAAACTATGACCTCTAGTTCTAGAGCCAGCCATATCAAAATATCGATCCCTATCCACTCTATCATAACCATGAAGGAATTTAAAGACTGTCACCATATCCCCCCTCACTCTTCTAGCTTCGAGTGATGGTAAGGGGGGGGGGGTGTGTGTGTGTGTGTGTGTGTGTGTGTGTGTGTGTGTGTGTGAGTGAGTATGAGAAAAAGACTACCTAGTTGTGCTTACGGGAAAGAGCCCAAAGCTCGTAACTTCCGGAGCTTGGGGCTCTTTCCAGTAAGAGAGAGAGAGAGAGAGTGTGTGTGTAGGTGTGTGTGCAGGCGTCTTTGTATATATGTGTGTGTGTGTGTGTGGTGTGTGTGTGTGTGTGTGTGTGTGTGTGTGTGTGTGTGTGTGTGTCAATTACCTAATTTTTGTAATTACCTAATTTTTGTTTACGGGAAAGAGCCCAAAGCTCGTATCTTCCCGTCTCCTGATCGGTTCCATTTTATACTTAGTGATACTTATCATACATGTCCTTAAAACTATGGATTGAGATAGCATTAACTACCTCCTCGCTTAGCCAATTCCAATTATCAACTACTCTTACACTGAAAAAGTATTTCCTTACATCCTGCAAAGAAGTTTTCTTACCAAGCTTCAAACTATGACCTCTAGTTCTAGAGCCAGCCATATCAAAATATCGATCCCTATCCACTCTATCATAACCATGAAGGAATTTGTGTGTGTGTGTGTGTGTGTGTGTGTGTGTGTGTGTGTGTGTGTGTGTGTGTGTGTGTGTGTGTGTGTGTGTGTGTGTGTG
>JAXCGZ010000170.1:50000-60000 GCA_037179515.1 Halocaridina rubra
TATTGTAAACATACACCAACTAGGTAAATATTCGAGGGAAGGAAAGCCGAGACCAACAAAAGTAACCTTTGAGAGAGGGGAGACATGTAGGGAAATATTGTTGAGAAAAAAAAGTCTAAAAGACCTTCAAGAATGCAAAGAAGTGTTCATTAGACGATACAGAACACAGGAAGAGATGGGAAAGATCAAAAACTTGTTGCAAGAGGCAAGAAGGTTAAATGATGAAAGAAATGAAGAAGAGAAGAAAAATTTTCGTTACGGAATACTTCCAGACAAAGGGGAGATAAAGAAGATAATGACAGAAGATCAGGGGATGGGGCCTCATTAAGATTGTTATACACAAATGCTGATGGATTAGCTGGTAAGGCAGTACAATTAAAAGATAGGATTCACAACAGTAAGGCAGATATAGTAGCAATTACAGAGACTAAGTTGAGTGAGGACATAAACAGTGTCACAGTTTTTCCTAAGGGCTTCAGAATACTAAGGGTCGAAAGATCTGAGAGGACTGGTGGAGGGATAGCACTGCTCATAAGTGAGAGGATTCAAGTTGAAGAGATAAACTTGGCTATAGAAAGTGAGTTCAGGGAATTTCTTGTTGCTCGCATAAATACTGGGTCAGAGAGCATTATAATAACTGTTGTATACAACCCACCAAGGAACCAAAATAGGCTTGAAATTTATGAGGAAAGTCATATAGGTACGATTGAAGTCATAAACTCAGTTGTTAACATGGCGCGGGAGAAAAAATGTAGGATTTTGATTATGGGAGACTTTAATCATAAAGAGATAGATTGGATAAATCTTGACCCACACAGTGGTGAGGACTCCTTTGGGGCAAGATTCCTAGATTGCGTACAAGGGAATTTCCTACACCAACATGTAATGGAACCAACAAGAGCCAGGGGTGGGGATGAGCCATCACTACTTGATCTGGTGTTCACAGATAATGTGTTGGATATTGAAAATATTGAGTATGAACCACCAATTGGAAAGAGTGACCACTGTGTGTTGTTGATGGAGTATATCATTGAAGACATTCTTCCTGAGAGTAGAGGCACTGAGGACATGAGGAGGAACTATCAGAAAGGAGATTACATCAAAATGAATGAGCTTTTTGCAGTTATTGACTGGAGAACCTTATTTTACAACAAATCTGTACAAGAAATGTATGACATCTTTTGTGAGAAATATGGGAAGATAGTAGATTGCTGCATACCTGTCACCAAAGTAGGTGTAATTCATGCCAGAGAGAAATGGTTCGATAATGGGTGTAAAAGAGCTAAGGAGTGGAGAGACAAATGCTGGAAAAGGTATAGGAGGAGAAAAAACATAAATGCCTGGCAAACCTACAAAAGAGCAAGAAATGACTACCTAAGTAAAAGGAGAGAGGCAGAGAAAGATTATGAGAGGGACATCACCAGGAAGGCTAAAGAAAATCCCAAGCTTTTCCACAGCTTTATCAGAGGAAAACTGAAGGTAAAAGAACAGGTTTTAAGGCTAAAGAGAGCGGATGGAAGCATCACTGAGACGGACGAAGAGATCTGCAAAGAATTGAACAAGGAGTTTCAGTCAGTATTTACAGTAGAAAATACCCCACCCCCTCAGATTGCAGTGATAGAAGCTCAAGGGCCGGTATTAGAGAACATCAACCTTACAGCCACAGAGGTATGCAAAGCGCTGATGGATTTAGATGTTCATAAAGCTACAGGTCCTGATGACATATCCCCTCATGTGCTTAAAAAATGCGCAAACACAATATCAGTGGCACTAAGTATCATATTTAAGGAGTCATTGGAGTCGGGGGAGATTCCAAGATGCTGGAAACAAGCAAATGTGATACCTATCTTCAAAAAGGGAAGGAGGGATACGGCTCTGAACTATAGACCAGTTTCCTTGACCAGCATAGTTTGCAAACTTATGGAGAAACTACTAAGGAAACATATCTCTCTTCACTTGGAATCCTTCAACTTTTTGTCAGTGAGGCAACATGGCTTCAGAGAAGGAAGATCAACAGTAACAAACTTATTAGAATTTTATGATGAGGTAAGCCAAATCTTACAGGAAAGAGAGGGCTGGGCAGATTGCATATTCCTAGACTTCCAGAAAGCGTTTGACACTGTTCCACATGGGAGACTTATTAGGAAGCTGCAATCAATGGCTAGAATAGGTGGAAATGTCTTGGAATGGATAAAAACTTACTTAGAAGGAAGGGAACAGAGGGTTAGAGTAAGACAGTGTCTGAATGGAGAAGAGTTAGTAGTGGAGTTCCACAGGGTTCAGTTTTAGGGCCACTTTTGTTCCTTGTATATGTAAATGACCTACCAGAGTCTGTAAATTCATTCATGAATATGTTTGCAGATGATGCAAAGATTGTGAAGAAAGTAAAAAACGAGAACAATGGTAGAGAACTTCAGGAGGATCTAAATAATCTGCATGAGTGGTCAGAAAAGTGGCTAATGAAATTCAATACCTCAAAATGTAAGGTAATGAGAATGGGTACAAGTGCAAGAAGGCCCAAGCTTGACTACTCGGTGGCTGGAGTACAACTTCAGGAGACAGAAAATGAGAGAGATCTAGGAGTAAACATATTGGCAGATTTGTCTCCAGAAATACATATAAATGGCGTAGTAAGGGCAGCATATGCATTCTTATCAAATGTAAGGGTAGCCTTCAGGCACATGGACAAGGAAATGTTCAGAAATATTTATGTAACCTATGTGAGGCCAAAACTCGAATATGCAGCCCCCTTTTGGAATCCGCACTTGAAAAAGCACATAGCTAAGCTTGAAAAAGTTCAAAGACATGCCACGAAACTGGTGCCAGAAATACGCAATCTCGGTTATGATGAGAGGCTGAGGGAATTAGACTTGCCATCACTCGAAGCTAGAAGAGTAAGGGGGGATATGGTGACAGTCTTTAAATTCCTTCATGGTTATGATAGAGTGGATAGGGATCGATATTTCGATATGGCTGGCTCTAGAACTAGAGGTCATAGTTTGAAGCTTCGGAAGAAAACTTCTTTGCAGGATGTAAGGAAATACTTTTTCAGTGTAAGAGTAGTTGATAATTGGAATTCGCTAAGCGAGGAGGTAGTTAATGCTACCTCAATCCATAGTTTTAAGGACAGGTATGATAAGTATCACTAAGTCTAAAAATGGAACCGATGAGGAGACGGGAAGATACGAGCTTTGGGCTCTTTCCCGTAAACACAATTAGGTAATCACAATTAGGTAATCACACACACAACGTTCAGTGACACGCGAAACTGCTCCTCTTAAATTACTACTTGTGTTTTGAGTGACTAAGTGCTTAGTGGAAAACTTTACCATAATTTCCATAAATCTGAAATCCTGCAGAGTATTGTGAGTACAAAACTTATATTTGTTGTATGACGAGACTGTTCATATTAAAGGAAAAAAAATTGAGAACATTTTCGTGAGGAGAGAGAGAAGCTGCCGTCCAGTTCTGCCTTGAAGGAAATCTAGAAGAGTTGCCAGAGGTGGAGCCATCACATCACATTACCTAATTTTTTGTGTAAACTGGGGAAAGCTCTAAAGCCGTTTACCTGATCCTGTGGTTCTATATATTGTTAAAATCAGTATCCTTCCCATTTATATTAACTAGTTAGTTAGTTTGATACACGAAATAATTGAATAATTAAAAAAAAAAAACAAAATATCCACCTGTCAACAGTACTGAGTTAACTTGCCAAGTAGTACAGCTGTCTTATTTTCGTCATTTTTTTGCTTTTCTTTTAGCTTTCTCTTTTACTATTTTTTTTTATTTTGTATATATATTGAGTTAAATGTAAAGTCTAATCCTGTGATAACATATCTTGGTTAGCAAGTGAGTTTATCAGTTAGGAAAAATATATAGCAGAAACAGGTGGGTGCCACCTCAAACACAAATTCGAATTTTCCTTCAGGTTTGACTTTTGTTTTTCTTTTTCTTTTTATACTTAAATTACCATGGTCAAGTTTTTAAGTTAAGATGTGTGTTACCAGAAAAGAGATAAACTGAGTCACTAAATAGCACTTATATGGAGATATAAAAATTCTGTGTGAAGCTCAATTAAAAGTTTTTCTCTTTTTTTTTTCCTCTTTCTCGTCTTCTTTCTATATTCTGTGAGAGGGAGAACATAAAAATGAGGCCATCTCTGTCCCAAACCTCTCCCACCCATGGGTCGGGAGAAGGGGTAGCCATCAGGGGACTTAAACAGAGAATCAAGAAATTAGAGGCAATGGTTACAAGCCTTGATGATAAAATTCGGAATATGGATGGAGAAATGAAAGAGAATGAAACACTCAGAGAACAAATAAGATCTTTGGAGGAAGAAAATAAAGCACAAGGGCAGGAGAGAAAGGAACTAGAAAAAAGAATAAAGAAGCTGGAAGGGGAAAAGAGTCAACTAGAATCTAGAATTTCTAAACAAGAAGATAAAAACAAACAGCTGAATGACAACCTAAAGGAATTAGATGCTAGTTCACTGCTCTCTTCTGAGAGAGACGAGATTGCTGCTTGGAATGTCCAGATTAAGGAAAACATTGAACAGTTCAGAAAAGAGTTCCAGGAGCTGAATATGGAAAATGATGCCATGAAAACGTCCTTTGCTGATGCACTAAAGGGAATGTGGCAGTAAAAGAGGCTGTAAAGGTGGTGGCACTGGAAAACATACAAACAGTTGACTATAAAGAGACAGTAATCGAAAAAATAAAAGACGTTGTGATGGAAAGGGCAAACCCACTCATCAGACAGGCACTTGATAAGGAGAAGACAGTGGTAATCTCAGGCATAAGTGAATCCCAGGAGCCAACATGGCAGGGGGGACTTGAAGAAAATAAAGCTAGGGTTGTAGACCTGATAAGAAAGCTTGGAGTAGTATGTGGTCCTGAGGATATTGTAAACATACACCAACTAGGTAAATATTCGAGGGAAGGAAAGCCGAGACCAACAAAAGTAACTTTTGAGAGAGGGGAAACATGTAGGGAAATATTGTTGAGAAAAAAAAGTCTAAAATACCTTCAAGAATGCAAAGAAGTGTTCATTAGACGATACAGAACACAGGAAGAGATGGGAAAGATAAAAAAACTTGTTGCAAGAGGCAAGAAGGTTAAATGATGAAAGAAATGAAGAAGAGAAGAAAAATTTTCGTTACAGAGTACTTCCAGACAAAGGGGAGATAAAGAAGATAATGACAGAAGATCAGGGGATGGGGCCTCATTAAGATTGTTATACACAAATGCTGATGGATTAGCTGGTAAGGCAGTACAATTAAAAGATAGGATTCACAACAGTAAGGCAGATATAGTAGCAATTACAGAGACTAAGTTGAGTGAGAACATAAACAGTGTCACAGTTTTTCCTAAGGGCTTCATAATACTAAGGGTTGAAAGATCTGAGAGGACTGGTGGAGGGATAGCACTGCTCATAAGTGAGAGGATTCAAGTTGAAGAAATAAACTTGGCTATAGAAAGTGAGTTCAAGGAATTTCTTGTTGCTCGCATAAATACTGGGTCAGAGAGCATTATAATAACTGTTGTATACAACCCACCAAGGAACCAAAATAGGCTTGAAGTTTATGAGGAAAGTCATATAGGTACTATTGAAGTCATAAACTCAGTTGTTAACATGGCACGGGAAAAAAGTGTAGGATTCTGATTATGGGAGACTTTAATCATAAAGAGATAGATTGGATAAATCTTGACCCACACAGTGGTGAGGACTCATTCGGGGCAAGATTCCTAGATTGCGTACAAGGGAATTTCCTACACCAACATGTAATGGAACCAACAAGGGCCAGGGGTGGGGATGAGCCATCACTACTTGATCTAGTGTTCACAGATAATGTGTTGGATATTGAAAATATTGAGTATGAACCACCAATTGGAAAGAGTGACCACTGTGTGTTGTTGATGGAGTATATCATTGAAGATATTCTTCCTGAGAGTAGAGGCACTGAGGACATGAGGAGGAACTATCAGAAAGGAGATTACATCAAAATGAATGAGCTTTTTGCAGTTATTGACTGGAGAACCTTATTTTACAACAAATCTGTACAAGAAATGTATGACATCTTTTGTGAGAAATATGGGAAGATAGTAGATTGCTGCATACCTGTCACCAAAGTAGGTGTAATTCATGCCAGAGAGAAATGGTTCGATAATGGGTGTAAAAGAGCTAAGGAGTGGAGAGACAAATGCTGGAAAAGGTATAGGAGGAGAAAAAACATAAATGCCTGGCAAACCTACAAAAGAGCAAGAAATGACTACCTAAGTAAAAGGAGAGAGGCAGAGAAAGATTATGAGAGGGACATCACCAGGAAGGCTAAAGAAAATCCCAAGCTTTTCCACAGCTTTATCAGAGGAAAACTGAAGGTAAAAGAACAGGTTTTAAGGCTAAAGAGAGCGGATGGAAGCATCACTGAGACGGATGAAGAGATCTGCAAAGAATTGAACAAGGAGTTTCAGTCAGTATTTACAGTAGAAAATACCCCACCCCCTCAGATTGCAGTGATAGAAGCTCAAGGGCCGGTATTAGAGAACATCAACCTTACAGCCACAGAGGTATGCAAAGCGCTGATGGATTTAGATGTTCATAAAGCTACAGGTCCTGATGACATATCCCCTCATGTGCTTAAAAAATGCGCAAACACAATATCAGTGGCACTAAGTATCATATTTAAGGAGTCACTGGAGTCGGGGGAGATTCCAAGATGCTGGAAACAAGCAAATGTGATACCTATCTTCAAAAAGGGAAGGAGGGATACGGCTCTGAACTATAGACCAGTTTCCTTGACCAGCATAGTTTGCAAACTTATGGAGAAACTACTAAGGAAACATATCTCTCTTCACTTGGAATCCTTCAACTTTTTGTCAGTGAGGCAACATGGCTTCAGAGAAGGTAGATCAACAGTAACAAACTTATTAGAATTTTATGATGAGGTAAGCCAAATCTTACAGGAAAGAGAGGGCTGGGCAGATTGCATATTCCTAGACTTCCAGAAAGCGTTTGACACTGTTCCACATGGGAGACTTATTAGGAAGCAGCACTCAATGGCTAGAATAGGTGGAAATGTTTTGGAATGGATAAAAACTTACTTAGAAGGAAGGGAACAGAGGGTTAGAGTAAGACACTCAGTGTCTGAATGGAGAAGAGTTAGTAGTGGAGTTCCACTTTTGTTCCTTGTATATGTAAATGACCTACCAGAGTCTGTAAATTCATTCATGAATATGTTTGCAGATGATGCAAAGATTGTGAAGAAAGTAAAAAACGAGAACAATGGTAGAGAACTTCAGGAGGATCTAAATAATCTGCATGAGTGGTCAGAAAAGTGGCTAATGAAATTAAATACTTCAAAATGTAAGGTAATGAGAATGGGTACAAGTGCAAGAAGGCCCAGGCTTGACTACTCGGTGGCTGGAGTACAACTTCAAGAGACAGAAAATGAGAGAGATCTAGGAGTAAACATACTGGCAGATTTGTCTCCAGAAATACATATAAATGGCATAGTAAGGGCAGCATATGCATTCTTATCAAATGTAAGGGTAGCCTTCAGGCACATGGACAAGGAAATGTTCAGAAATATTTATGTAACCTATGTGAGGCCAAAACTCGAATATGCAGCCCCCTTTTGGAATCCGCACTTGAAAAAGCACATAGCTAAGCTTGAAAAAGTTCAAAGACATGCCACGAAACTGGTGCCAGAAATACGCAATCTCAGTTATGATGAGAGGCTGAGGGAATTAGACTTACCATCACTCGAAGCTAGAAGAGTAAGGGGGGATATGGTGACAGTCTTTAAATTCCTTCATGGTTATGATAGAGTGGATAGGGATCGATATTTCGATATGGCTGGCTCTAGAACTAGAGGTCATAGTTTGAAGCTTCGTAAGAAAACTTCTTTGCAGGATGTAAGGAAATACTTTTTCAGTGTAAGAGTAGTTGATAATTGGAATTGGCTAAGCGAGGAGGTAGTTAATGCTATCTCAATCCATAGTTTTAAGGACAGGTATGATAAGTATCACTAAGTCTAAAATGGAACCGATGAGGAGACGGGAAGATACGAGCTTTGGGCTCTTTCCCGTAAACACAATTAGGTAATCACAATTAGGTAATCACACACACACACACAGAAAGAGAGAGAGAGAGAGAGAGAGAGAGAGAGAGAGAGAGAGAGAGAGAGAGAGAGAGAGAGAGAGAGAGAGAGAGAGAGAGAGAGAGAGAATGTCCTATAGAGAGCTATTGGCAGATATCAAGACAACTTTAGCGATTGGAACTTGGGTTAATGCTGGATGTACGAGACAATTCCTACCCCAAGATAATAGAAATACCAATGGGCGAAACCTTCACAAGAACAACAGTCATGACAGTAAAAAAAAACTATAAAATTAAATTAAATTAAAATATATACTATACATATTATTATTATTATTATTATTATTATTATTATTATTATTATTATTATTATTATTATTATTATTATTATTATTGTTATTATTATTATTATTATTATTATTATTATTATTATTATTATTATTATTATTATTATTGGCAGTAGTAGTAGCAACAGCACCGTAGTCACCGTGGCTCAAGCGGTAGCGTCCGTGACTTTGAGGCGTCAGGTCGAGGGTTCGCGCCCCGTCACGGTCTGAGGATAGCAAGGGCATGCACTCAGGGTAACGATTACATCTGCCAAAACAAGTCCTTCGCAAGAAGGCAACCGTCCTAGCACTTGGTTGAAAAGGGAGTCCGTGACGTAAAACCAGAACAACAACAACAAGTAGTAGCAACAGCACCAGCGGCACCAGCGGCAGTGGTAGTAGTAGTCACTGGGGGATTAAGACGGTTTAGTAAAGTGCCAGCCCCAAGACCAGAAATTGGTGAGCGGTTGATGTCAGGATGGCATATGAGAGCATAACTCCAAGAGCCAAATCTAAACAATCAGTCCAAGAGTCCTGCGAGAAACTGCGAAACCATGTAAATATGGCAAAAGCTTATGATTTTTTTTTTAAGACTGTGACACCGGGACAGGCAGAAAGTGCCCTCATCAACAAAGGCCCGGGCACGAGAAAATACCAAGACGAAGGAAAAGAAAAAGGTTAAGGGCAATGCAGAGATGAGGTAATGTCACACAAAGGAAAACGACAGACAGAAAAAAACAGTCAAAGTAAAGAGGACCCAGAGATATGGAGGACTAGGCTCTGAGATGACGATAGATCTGCTTTTTGAAGGATGAAAGGTCATAAGAACTAGGAAAGACAGAAGGAGGAAGAGAGTTCCAGAGTCTGGACGTAGATGGGAAGAGGCAGTCGCTGCACCGACCAATCCGCGAACTACAAATCTCCAAACAGTACCTGTGAGATGAGGCCGCTTTTCAACCCGAGAGAACCTGCCTCAGAGAGGAAAATGTATGAGGCAAGCATTGTTAAATTCAAGACATCTTTTGAGACGAGCGGGGAGGTAGCGTGGAGCAATGAGCGGCGAGATCAGCGTCATCGGGATTGTTCCGGTTTTACGTCAGGGACTCCCTTTTTTACTAAGGGCTAGGACGGTTGCCCTGAGTGCATGCCCTTGCTAACCTCAGACTCTGACGGGGTGCGCGATACCTGTACAAATAGAAAGCGTCAACGTCTTCAATAATTTGTTCAGTCGACATGATAAAAATTGTGAAAATAGCTAAGGATGTCGCTAGGCAGTGTGTGTCATTTTGGAACATGCTGCATCGCCTAGCGTCAAGCAAGGAGGGTAAGTGGAGCGACATACCTCCCCGCTCATCCAATGTAGCCACCCACATATAATTTAATGAGTTTCATCATGTTGCGTCATCCCTCCCCGCTCAAGCCTCCTCGCTCGTCGCGTCTGGTGTGGCTGTAACCTGAAGAAGCTGGGCGTCATAGATAATGCGCCAGTCAATGATAGCAGCACAAATTTAATATTCTATAAGTATATCTATCTTTTCGGTTTTCCTATTTCGAAAATCGCAAGGATAGATTTCCGG
>JAXCGZ010000170.1:70000-90000 GCA_037179515.1 Halocaridina rubra
ATATATATATATATATATATATATATATATATATATATATATATATATATATATATACATATAATAATAATAATAATAATCCCCATTCACAAATGCCCCCGCAATAAAAAAAAAAAATAGATAACCTATATCTTCATGATAGCCTTTATTTTAGTAACATTTATTCAGGGTTCTGTTTCGTTTTCATCATTACTTTTCCCCATTACAGTTACTTAAAATCTATAGAGGTCTTATCCGTCCCTGCTTAGACTGCTGCTCACACATCTGGAGTGCTTCTTTCTTATACTTATCTCCCTGATAGGGTTGAATCTTAGGCAGTCAGACTCAATAATGATCCTTCTCTTACTTCTAATCTGGATTCTCTTTCTCTTCGCTGTATGGTACCATCCCTTTCTCATATCAATCGCTACTACTTCCATCACTGCTCTGATGAGTTGGCAGGTTGCATCCCTCACCCACTGCCGAGGCCTCTTAACACTCGCCAAGCGGCCTCATCTCACAGGTACTGTGTGGAGATATATAGCTCGCAGATTGGTCGGTGCAGCGACTGATTCTTCCCATCTACCTCCAGACTCTGGAACTTTCGTCCTCCTTCTGTCATTCCTAATTCTTATGACCTTGCTTCCTTCAAAAAGCGGATCCATCGTCATATCAGGGCCTAATCATCGATATCTCTAGGTCCTCTGCACTTTGACTATATTCATGTCAGTCGTTTTCCTTTGTGTAACATTACCTCATTCTCCCTTGTCCTTAACCTTTTCCATGGTCTTGGTATTTTCTCGTGCCTGGGCCTTTATTGATTAGGGCAGTTTTTGCCTGTCCCGGTGTCACACTCATTAAAAAAAAAGTTATCCCTCCCTACCTCAAGCACCCCTTTCATCTTCCTGGATGTCTGGGTCTCTCTCAGAGAGCATTTTGCGTAACAGTCTCCCTCAACCTCCTTCTTCATCTACCTCTAGCTGGAAAGCAACGTTTACACCTCACAATAAATTGATAGACACCCCCTATTTAATAGTCACCTGCGCATGGCAGAAAGAGCAAAGGTGTTAAGAGAACAATACATGGGAAAGATATATATATATATATATATATATATATATATATATATATATATATATATATATATATATATATATATATATATATATAGAGAGAGAGAGAGAGAGAGAGAGAGAGAGAGAGAGAGAGAGAGAGAGAGAGAGAGAGAGAGAGAGAGAGAGAGAGAGAGAGAGAGAGAGAGAGAGAGAGAGAGAGAGAGAGAGAGAGAGAGAGAGAGAGAGAGAGAGAGAGAGAGATTTATCACCAGCATGGCATAAAAAAGAGACCTCATAAAAATGCATAAAATAAAAACTTCCTTATTAAAGGAGAAAATAATCTGTCTTTTAATAATGGCAGACCTATAATAACTGAACCCAGCCAATGTGCAGACAAAGCAAGTGCCAACCTTTGATGTGAAAGAGATGGGTTGGCACCATGAAAGGTATCCAGTCATAAAAAAAAACTAAAATCTTGCAAAGCTAAATTTCTTTAGCACATATATATCATCTCATAACTACGTTGAAGTGGACCTGAAGTGGCAGCGTCATCTGTTGTTTTAGATTCTCCACCCACGGATGGGTGGAACGAGTCATGGAGGACCCATAGGGCGGTCGCCAGCCGGCACAGGCCCCAATCCCTCACTGTGGTGTCCAGCCACAGCAGTAACCTCCCCAGTAAACAGCTTAAACTCTCTTGTCAGGACGAGGCGCGTTCCGTCGACCTCGCAAATGCGAGGCCAGTGCGTTACCACTGTACTAGCCAGGAGGCTGCGTCATCGGTGTAGTTCCACCCTCCAGAGCTGCGACCCAGAAGAGAGGAAGCAAAGGAGACCAAAACACCACAACCAACCCAGGCCTCTTACGGGGCACGAGAACCTAAGAGAGGCATCGGTCACAAGGGCGATTACCTCATCCCTTGCTCAATTAAATTTCTACACCGAAAAATAACTCCGGCGTTAAGTTCTCGAAGACTCCCTCTAGCCACGGTCAAACATTGTCTACACGAGCTTAGATACAAGCAAACAAACAAACAAACAAACAGACAAACACAAAAATGCTCTGCTTCCACATATCATCACACAATATATAAATTAAATTAATCTCACTTTAAAGATTTATCCAGTCAAAAGCAGAATTGTGCCTTATCAATATATAATCACCATCATCAGTTGTCATGCTTAGTCTGGGTTTGACCTCTCCATGGTCCACACGCTGCAGTTTCGTGTAAAGTGGATCATTTCATTGGTGTTCAATTCCAATTCTCTTTATCCAGTCTCCACTGTGTTTCGTGTTAGTCTTTCTCTTTCTTTTCTCCTAATTTTCTCTATACTTATCATACATTCCAACTCTTTCCAAATCAAATACCAAATGCAACTACGTTGCCTCGCCATGACCTCATTGTCTCCCATGCTGCGCTTGCTCTGTTTACGATCATATCGAAATATATTCATTACGTCTATAGTATACAATATAGGAATATATAATCCAATGCCTTATTCCAGGATATAATTAGGAATTATCGGATGCGTACATGGTTCCCAAATATCCTACGAGAATAACGAACAATGCCAAATGCAATATGGCATGATATGACCACGTAGGAAAGCATAAAAGAGACCGTATTATCATAAAAATCACAGAGAATAAGGACTATAATTATAGGAATTGTAAATTTTTATCTTGATATGTGTTTATAACTACCATATAATATATAAGAGCTTATATAAATACATATATAAATAATAAATAAATATATGTATGGATTCGGTTTTACGTCACGAACTCCCTTTTCTACTAAGGGCTTGGAGGTTGCCTTCTTGCGAAGGGCTTGTTTTGGCAGATGTAATCGTTACCCTGAGTGTTTGCCCTTACTAACCTCAGTCCGTGACAGGGCGCAAACCCTCGACCTGCCGCCTCAGAGTCGCAGACGCTACCATTTTGCCACGGAGACTACAATAAATAAATATATAATAAATAAAAACATAGATAAAATACGTGAATAAGTGAATAATGAATTAGTAAATAATATAAAAATATACAAACAAATAAAAATAAAATATATTTCATAGCATAATAGGTTACAGTCTCCATCTCCTTATTTAGAAGTTATTCATCTTTCCCCCGACCACCCCCAAAAGTAGGACATAACTAAGTGTGTCAAAACAAAGGGAGATTACATTATTGGAATATGGAATTTATATGCCAGCTCTGATACACTGGTAATAGTGTCATAGCTCTTTATTCCTGATGTTATGTTATTGTTATTACCAGACCATTTTCTTTCAGATATTGGCTGGAAATGTTTCAAAAAAAAAAGACAAAAATACATACATAAATATGTAAATAAATAAATAAATAAATACATAAATAAAAAAATACATAAATAGATAAATACATAAATACATAAATAAATACATACATAAATAAATATATATATACATAAATAAATAATAAATATATAAGTGCATACATTATAAACCGACATTGGGTCGCTAACCAGTTCTATGTCATTTCCTTTGCATTTTTAAGAGCGTGCTAATCACAATCTCGATTATTTTTTACCTGTAAGATGTGAAAATATATGTTTGTAAGTTATTCATGGTTCGAATATAAGATCAATACAAATAAATTATATGTAGTCACCGTGGCTCAAGCGGTAGTGTCCGCGACTTTGAGGCGTCAGGTCGAGGGTTCGTGCCCCGTCACTGTCTGAGGTTAGCAAGGGCATGCACTCAGGGTAACGATTACAAAAGCCAAAACAAGTCCTTCTCAAAATGGCAGCCGTCCTAGCCCTTGATAGAGAAGGGAGTCCGTGACGTAAAACCAGAACAAATAAATTATATACTCGCAAGCCACAGACAATTTAAAACAATTATTTAATAGTTCGAATATATAGATCGATACCAATAAATAATAAATACCACTGTCAAAACAAAAAATACTTCATTATTTAACTCGAGCTATTCACTTCTCCCACAAAAGTTATCAGGGTGCCAACTATCCTAATGTTTGTTTGTTTATTTGTTTGTTTGTTCCGGTTTTACGTCACGGACTCCCGGTTCTACCAAGGGCTAGGACGGCTGCCTTCTTGCGAAAGACTTGTTTTGGCAGATGTAATCGTTACCCTGAGTGCATGCCCTCGCTAACCTCAGACCGTGTCGGGGGTGCGAACCCTCGACCTGACGCCTCAAAGTCGAGAACGCTACCCCTTGAGCCACGGTGACTACTAGTGTGCCAACTACCCTAACGAAAGCATAAATCCAGTGGCCCTTCAAATCTCATCTCATCTTCACTCTATTTTCGAGTGCTCAGGGAGAAGAAAATGCCCTAATCCGAGCTTATAACCCTGAGACTGTAACATAAAATATCTCTACGTCAAAAAAATTAATTTTGGCATTTGCAAATAAAACTGAAATAGCTTAAACTTCGTTTAGCGATGCTAAAACGAGTGGCAATGAAACCCATAGACGAAGAGATAGCAATGGCGAAGCTTCAAAGCCAATATGGAATTATTTACGTTGCAGTAAAGAGAGCATTCTCCCACTAAATACAATTGTATAAACAATGAATCCTCTAAGTTGGCAGTGAGTGATCATAAGAGGGACCCCACTACCCTATCCTTTTATGGATACAGGGAAAAGAAAAGTTATTCCAGTCTCTTAGGAGGACTGCACTCGAGATCTCCTAGACACTTATCAAGCACTTTAACCACTAAGCTAGAGAGAAATTTCTCTGTGTCCCTTTTTCCCTATCTAACATGTGGCTTTCTTTAATATTATCCTCTTTTAAAGTGATATATTTCTTGTGGACCTCAACAGATGCTTGCAAAAGTTCCAAATTCTCTATTAAGAAAAATAAAATATATAAAGTAAAGCACGTACAAAAGACATTTTTCACAATCACTGTAAGCTGTTCTTGAGAGAGAGAGAGAGAGAGAGAGAGAGAGAGAGAGAGAGGAGAGAGAGAGAGAGAGAGAGAGAGAGAGAGAGAGAGAGAGAGAGAGAGAGAGAGAGAGAGAGAGAGAGAAGGATATATTGGGATGTTTGTCGAGTTCCTAAAAACTTTCTTCACACCTGAGGTCATATATCATTTTATATTGTATTAAAAAGAAATTACTTTTATTTAGGTTTAGGCCACTCTATCACTAATTCTCTCTCTCTCTCTCTCTCTCTCTCTCTCTCTCTCTCTCCTCTCTCCTCTCTCTCTCTCTCTCTCTCCTCTCTCTCTCCTCTCTCTCTCTCTCTCTCTCTCTCATTTCATTAATAATTTTAATAATAACGACAAATTATCCTTATTTTCTATAGAATAAATAAAATATAAATAAAACTAGAAACCCTTAATGTGATGAAAAAATTCCAAAAGGAAGCCAAGTTTTGCCAAGGAGAAACAACATGTGTTATTAAGAATTCCTGTCGGGAAACGCCACGCGGCAAAAATATTTTAATATTTGCCGCCGACTTCTTGCCAACAATAGCAAAAGTGGAAGGGAATAATATATTAAGAGTTAGTGATTGCAGGTTAAAAGAAACAGAAGAAATATATATATATATATATATATATATATATATATATATATATATATATATATATATATATATATATATATATATATATATATATATATATATTTATATTATATATATTTATATATATATTACTAATAATAATAATATGTTTTAGAGAGCTATAACATAGTAGAAAAAAATTGTTCAGCTGTTAGCAAGAAAAAATATATAAAAAAAATTATGAACAAGAATAAGAAGCACAACTATAAAAAGATAACTTAATTAAAAAAAAAACTATCCAAAATGTCCCATAATACTGAAGCCATTATTTCCAGCAGCGTTCCATCGAACCAACAATACAGTAAAATATTCAAAATGCAAAACTAGTTAATATGAATCCCGGGACAACATGGTTTGTTAGTGAATTATGTTAGTTACTGATTGAAATGGGGACTGGCAAGCAAGTCAGTCAGTCTATCTCTCTCTCTCTCTCTCTCTCTCTCTCTCTCTCTCTCTCTCTCTCTCTCTCTCTCTCTCTCTCTCTCTCTCTCTCTCTCTCTCTCTCTCTCTCTCTCTCTCTCTCTCTGTGTGTGTGTGTGTGTGTGTGTGTGTGTGTGTGTGGAGCTTGAGGGAGAAGAGGGAGGAGCTACGGAGTGAGGAGGAGTCAAAGAGCCAGAGGAAACATATTCAGTATGAAATGAAAAGGGAGGGGGTGGAGTTTTTGAACAGGAGGGATCAGGTAGCCAAGGAAAACCGATCCAGTATGAAATGAGAGAGAGAGAGAGAGAGAGAGAGAGAGAGAGAGAGAGAGAGAGAGAGAGAGAGAGAGAGAGAGAGAGAGAGAGAGAGAGAGAGAGAGAGGTGGCGTCAGGGGGAGAAGGATGGGTTCACATGTGTTTCATCGACTACAAATAATTAAACTTTCGTCCAAAGCACCGCCATTAATTATTTTGTGTGATTCCAGGCGCACATATGCCAGTGCGAAGTCGCATCCTCCAACAGAAACATTCGTTTAATATTAAGCTTTCCTGAAGTGAAGTTTCAATTGCACAGCTTCGGTGCTACAGCGAGGAAAATATATTTTAAGAGGGATATTTTGCTAGTAGGAGAGAAAGCGTTTTTTAAACTCTGCTATATAACTATGAACAAAGAGACTATAAAAAGATTTCTGTGACAAATATAGATATTAAGCAGTGCATACCCAATAACTGGAAATATATATGTTTTACGAGAAGAGGTTAGCTTGGAAATTACGATATAATAGAATTATGAAGTGATTAGATCTGCTATGAATATCATTATGAATGTGAATGAAAACGACCACAACTCATTAATAGAGCTTTGGTTTATGGGATCAAAACATATACATTAAACAAAAACACTTCTTCTAGATTTTCACAATTACCAGAGCGTGAATGCAGAAGCCACGATTCGAACGTAAAATGTATGACAGTGAACGTACGTATTATATGAATATAGAAGGTTGGCCAATGGCATCAACCGCCCGTTGCTTTACTATAGCTGAAGGGTCTTGTGGACTTGAATAAGACTGTCCAGGACATTTCGATGTTAAGTCTTCCTTCAGTTACGGTTACTTTTCTATGCCTACATCAACACCGAATATCTTGGATATTCGCTACACATGTCTTATTATCCCTCCACATCTGACAAGTCACAACACTCCCCATCTTTGTTTCTCTTTTTGGTTTCTTCGTGCCCAGGCTTGATGAGGGTAGATTTTTTTTTTTTTTTGGACCGTCCTGGTGTCACAATCATGAAAATAAAAAAAAAATAAAAAAATGTACTAAAGTAGCAGTGAAAGTATGTATTATATGAATGAATGTACAAAATTAGCAGAGATCTGGATATCTAAGAGATATTAGATACATAAATATATACCTGGTGTGCATGACAGCAAGTATATGAATGAAAACAATTATTCAAGAAGCAGATATGACAAAAACGATTATACAGAAAATATATACGTTCTCAAATCATTATTTTCCATAATTATCAAAACTTGAAGATACAAAATACCGTATATATTTACAAACAAACAAACAAAACTAGAATATCTGAGGATATCGGTGAATATCAGACTGTTAGCCATCTCCCAACTGAACAAATACAACGAAATCATACACACAGCCACATGTATTGAACTTGAAAGCATAACATATATAAGTACACACACACGCACATACTCCAGTCCAGCGTAGGAGATCTTCTCTAATTAGCAGGCGGTTGGATGACGCTAGGTAGTGCCATTAATACACTGCAACAAAGCCAAAACAGCTATTTTCAGTAACCCAAATAGCCCAAAATGGGCTAATATAGCCAGAGTCTGGTGGGATATTGGACCATAATGTTGGCGAAAAAAAGTCTTTCTTACTCTCAAGTTACGACTTTTGTAACTTCATACAAAAAGTCCAACTAAACCTACTTTCTCAAGCCAGAGATAATAAAAGTTGCTATACTTTTTAATCAAACTGTATTGATTAGTTTTCATATATATATATATATATATATATATATATATATATATATATATATATATATATATATATATATATATATATATATATATATATATATATATATATATATATATATATATATATAGAAGATTTTGAAGTAGGGAATTCATTCTTATGAGTTGGGGGGTTCATTAGGGTGTTAAAATGCATGTTTAACGGGTTTCATATTAATCAAGCAAGCAAGGAAACAACATCCAACAATAATAATAATAATGATAATAATAATAATATAATAATAATAATAATAATAATAATAATAATAATAATAATAATAATAATAATAATAATAATAATAATAATAATAATAATAATAATAATAATAATAATAATAATAATAATAATAATAATAATAATAATAAATTTACGTAAAATGACCTGTGTATTGAACAAGCTTAAAACATACTGAGAAGACATCTGAACTCTTAAATATATACTGTACAAGAGTAATCTGATAATGTACAAGAGTACTCTGATCACATTAAGCAAAGATTTCACATGTGCATCCATCCCATCAGAGTATCAAGAGTAATATGTTTTGCATATAAATAATATTTGAATAACAGATTTCTAACAAGCAACTTGAAACTAAAGCAAGAATGAGAACATGATAAAAATACAGTCACACTGACGTAGTTATCACTTGAAAAGACTTAAGAGTTCACGGTAATAGATTTGCTTCTCAAAATCAAGGGCTATCATTGGGCTCATCAGTCGCCATCTTGAGCTGGACGCTAACGAAACACATGTCAGTTGAACGCTGACGAAACACATGTTGCAAAGATTTTCTAAGTCGTATTAACATCATTTCTAACAGATTGCGTTAGAAATACATAAATATTAAACTCTTAATGTGAATACGCATATTTTTTTAAGCATATGTACATTTGTTACTTAGAACAGACCTTTTTTAATATGAGTAGAGGGTAATATCATCAAAACTCTTTATATTTGACAATAAATGTTTTAATCTGTAAGCATTCTCTGTTACCTAAAAGTTAAATTCTATATGAATTTGCCATGATCTTAAAGATATATAAAATTAAATTTTTTTGTTCCGGTTTTACTTTACGGACTCCCTTTTCAACCAAAGGCTAGGACGGTTGCCTTTTAGAGAAGGACTTATTTTGGCAGATGTAATCGTTACCCTGAGTGCATGCCCTTGCTAACCTAAGACCGTGACGGGGCGCGAACTCTCGACCTGAAGCCTCAAAGTCGCAGACGCTATCGCTTGAGCCACGGTAACTACAGATATATAAAATTAAACTACAATAGCTTACATGCTTGCTATTCTCTTCACTAGCTTGGAAGTTTTTCCATAACACACCTATCCGCCAAACTCTTAGTATATCAGTGCCAAATGTCCAGGTGTTCTGATAATGCCTAGAGGAATATTTACCTATATCGCCCGAGCTAACGCTAATTTGAATTAAATGTATTTTTCAAATATTTTCGTTTTATATATATATATATATATATATATATATATATATATATATATATATATATATATATATATATATATATATATATATATAGTCCAAAACATGTTGTTGTTGCTTTTTCATAATAGGTTAAGCTTGGTTAGGTTAATAAGTTTTTCCCTTCTCATTGGTCACTATTAATACCTATCTAGAGAGGGTCTGTTACTTTCGAAGTCGAGTGCTCTAACCAATGGCCAACCTCGGATCCTACTTAAGTTAATAGATTAAAATACCGTATGACGATAGGAAGGGCATCCAGAATTAATTCCCCAACTCTAATCGATACGTGTCCACCCCCAAAATTGGGGGCCACATAAAATATGAGAGGTTAACCCCAACGAAATATTAACTCAAGCCACATCTGAACAAACATTCATTCAACCTCTTGTTTATATATAACCTCTATTCTTTTATTCCAAGTAAAGTTCCTTATCTCTTTGTGCGAACAGCTGCATTTCATTGCTGCAAAAGCCAAATTGCTATTATTCCATCTGGACGCCAGTATTCCACTTCATATGGACGCAAACCTAAACAAATGAAATGCAAAATATAACTTGGTATGGTTCCCAAATATTCCATAAAAAGATCCATTGATGTTTTGTTTGTTTTTCAAATGATCAGCAGCATTTTGGACAACCTAAGAGAGATTCCAAATTTTATATTTCCTACTGTGAGGAATCGAACCTGGGCCCTGTAGAAATCTAATCCACAGATTAGAGACAAGAACATTTCAGGGAACTTCTGTTCAACTGAACTCAAATTCGTTCAAAACATCAGGACATGAACGTTTCCATGGCTCTCTAAGGTGGACTCCCATTCAACAGAACCCAGGTTCGTATCTCCACAGCAGAAGAAAAGCTGTTGATATTATTTTATTGAGCGACTGTGATCAGTTATTCATTGTATCAGTATAATAATGGCAGACCGTCTTACGCTTAATAATAAATACTTTTTAGGTATCAATAATTATTCTTAAATTGTTGATATATCAGATCCCTATTCAGTGAAAATATACTCTACCGTACATTCTGATAATATTTTTATTATTAATGTAAATTATACTTGACAAATAATTTATTATTATTATTATTATTATTATTATTATTATTATATTATTATTATTATTATTATTATTATTATTATTATTATTATTATTATTATTATTTTTATTTATTTATTTTTTACTCTAAGATTTATTTCCATCTCACCGCCCCCTTAGTAACTGAATAGTATAAATGAAAATAATACAAATAAAAAAAACACACAAAAAAGAATACAACATTGTGTTCATAAATAATACTGTAGAGGATAATAAATATATAAATATATATCATATTTATACAAGAAACCTTTATTACCACACTCCTACCTCTTAGAAGTTCAAACGACAAAAGAATATAATCAAAATATTATCAAACTATATCATCTTACACAAGAATTCACTCTTATTAAAAATTTTTTTTACATAATAGATATTGTAAACCCATCAGCCCCAAAAGAAAATATTTCATATTGCATTTACACATGAGTCATCAAAGAGCCAGTGCCTAATGACCCAACATGACCTGGATAAACGCATCGGGAATTTGATAACATCTCTTAATATTAATATTTTGATATCTTATGAAACGCCTTCTGTGAAACGCAGTTATGAGCAACAAATGTCACGACCAATTGGTTTGTAGCTTTGTGGCGGGGACTATTCTTATTCATAAAAGGAATTACTCGTGTGTGTGTGTGTGTGTGTGTGTGTGTGTGTGTGTGTGTGTGTGTGTGTGTGTGTGTGTGTGTGTGTGAGAGAGAGAGAGAGAGAGAGAGAGAGAGAGAGAGAGAGAGAGAGAGAGAGAGAGAGAGAGAGAGAGAGAGAGTTATCCACCGTCAAATCAGCAATCTCTGAAGTACACCATTAAGTAAAGTATGTGTGTACTCAATATTTATCAATTTTCTTAAAACCTATGAATACATTTAGCATTTACCGTTTCCTCTCTTAGTAAATTACAGTTACAAATTATCCTTACACTAATGGGTCAAGTTTGTCGCAAGAAATACTAGCTAACCCCGCCCCCTCTTTAACACAAAATCAGACAAAGGCAGCGGAGGTTGCTGGCAGCTCTAAACTGCCTTGCGATGGCGGTGTATATACCCATATATATTTACATGAATATGCTCATGGGAAAAAGCTCAGTACTTATAACTCCTCCCTCCCGCCTCTTCATCAGTGTAATTTCTTTGCCAACTTTAATAGCTCTCCTTGAAACTACGAATGCATTTGCCGTTTCCTCGCTTGGGGAATTCCGATTATGAACTATTAATATATTGAAATAGTGCTTTTATCTAGCAAAGACATTTTATCCCCGTCTCTCTTCTAACTTCGAGTGGTGGTAAGTCTTACTCCACCAGCCTTTCCTGTTTACTGAAATTAGCTTTTTTTTTGTGAGTGTGAGACAGGGACAGGTGAGATAACGGCCCTCATCAGGCCCGGGCACCAAGAAAACACTGAGACAAAGAAAAAGTATAAGTTTAAGGACAAGGCAGATATAAGGGAATGATACACAATTGGAAAAGGAAAGGCTGAAAGAATAGTCGAAGTATTGAGGACCTACAGATATGGCCGAATTAGGCCCTGAGATGACGATAGATCCGCTTATTGAAGGGAAATAGGCTATAAAATTTAGCAAGGACAGAAGGAGGAAGAGTTATCTCTGTGACCAGCTTCTTAACATGCTTATGAACATATCCAAATTTCACGTGTTATTTCAAATACAGTGTCCAGAAAGGTGTTGCATATTCAAGATTGTGCCTCACGTAAGTCAATGTACATATTTCTGGACATTGTTTGCATTTACACCTGTGAGTATATGTGAGTGAGAGTGCATGTGTATGTGTGAGTGAGGAAGCCATATGTCTCAGCAGCAAGCTACGTAAGTACTTCATTAGGTGTGTAGAGTAAACTATAAAACAGTAATTTCACGCGTTCTTGCTAAATAAAGAGCAAGAGGCCCGCTTTGTTGCTCTACAAAAGGCTGACATTTTACTATCAGATATCCTTTCAGACACTCACCTACTTCACTGATTCAGAGTTGGAAACGGTTCTACTTTGGAATGACACATGCTCCCAGGGCCTGTAGAATTCAGTCAATATTTACATAGTTTGTCTTGTCATGCGCAAATTTATCAATACATTACAAGGAAACGGAAACAATATTAGTAGAAATTCCGTAAGTTTTTTTTTTTTTACGATTGTGACACCAGGAAGTGCAAAAAAACAAAAAAGCAAAACTGTCCTCAAAGGGCCAGGTCACGAAGAAAAAAATTAAAGAGAAACAGAGATGGCAAGTGCTGTGACTTGTCAGATGTGAAGGAATAGTAAGAGATGTGTAAAGAATATCCAAGAATATTCGGTGTTTATGTAGGCATAGAAAGAGAACCGTAACTGAAAGAAGACGACGTCGAACTGTCCTGGACAATCCTATTCAAGTCCAAAACACCTTTCAGCTGTAGTATTGCAACGGGCGGCTGGTGCCAGGGGCCAACTTACAACATGGTAAGTTATATATATATATATATATATATATATATATATATATATATATATATATATATATATATATATATATATATATATATATATATATGTATATATACATATTCTGCTGGTGCTCAAATATTACGAAAAAAAAAAAAAAGATCCTTAAAACCAAACAGAAAAGCACTTCGTTCCCACTTACAGGAAAAAAAAATTTAAGCAAAACCAAATTGGCATGAGAGAGAGAGAGAGAGAGAGAGAGAGAGAGAGAGAGAGGAGAGAGAGAGAGAGAGAGAGAGAGAGAGAGAGAGAGAGAGAGAGAGAGAGAGAGAGAGAGAGAGAGAGAATGACGAAGATGGCGCACACTGCAGAATATGCTAAAATTTGGCAGATGAGCTTCCAAAGCATGCAAATATATTCCATCCTCCCCAAACCCCTTGAATCTGATATGCCCCCTCCCTTTCCCTCTCAACACTCTCCTCAACACCCACTCCCCTCTCATAACCGTCGAGAACTTTGAAAAAAACGAGAGACCACTGGCAAGATCTTAATTAATTGCAGCTTTAGACTTGTTATACGCCAATATAGCAATATCGCTATTTGTACATTTCTCAAGGCAGAGAAGAGATTGTGCATTTCACCATAAAAATACAGAGATGTCAATATTTGTACACTCCATGGTATAGGAATATATTTTTTTCTGGATAAGTTTATGATCAAAATTTCAAAGCTTTCCTTTATAAGCATATAAAAATATATAAACACATAGACGTAGAATTATTCGCATGAGTTTATAAAATGCATATCGTTCACTATCAGCTTTTAAAAATGTATATAGTTCTACAGGGGTTCTCAAACCGGGGTTCGCAAACCCTTAGAGGTTCTAAGGACGTTTTTCAGGGGTACTTAGATGGCTAACGAAAAAGTACTTTAAACAGAAATGCTTTAATTGCTTGTAAGTTAAATCATTTCTTATATTCATTGCAGCAGTACCAATGTTTATTGAATTAGTCTTACTATATTACAATTCTATATTCGGTGTCAGATTAATGTGTAGATGGTTTCATAGCTCCGGGGGTACGGAAAATTTACAAAAATAATGCAGATATATCTGTACATGCAAATAAAATGCAATCTGTTTGTATCTTCAAAATATGCCATTTTCTGTATATTTAGAATAATGCAGATCTATAAAAAAAAAAGCTCTAAAAAATGCAGATCTTTCTGTATACCACAGAAAAAATGCCAATCTTTTAGTACAAATATAAACAAAATGCAGATTAACTAAATAAGCATATAAAATGCAGATTGTATTGTATATGCAACCGTTCTCATGAAAGAATTTATTAACTGCAATTCTATATGGCTTTTTCATTTAAATAAAGACATGTCAGCGATAAGATTAAAAAAAAAATGTAGAATCTAAATTTTTTACGGTATAAGTCGAGACCATTTATCGCTTCTCATTTCCACTTTTAGACAATTGGACTCCATAACAAATACAGATCTTTAAATCTAAAAAATAATCTCTTGGCCCTAGACTTAATTACTACAAGAAAACGTTCATTCTGCCAAGTACAATAAATTCATATAAGTAAGATAGTCCTACACACAAAAATTAGCAGGAGGGTTTGCCCCTCTCTTTTTTCTCTAATTTTATTTAATTTTCGTGCTTTTCCCTCCAATTCCATTATATTCTTAATCCCTCTCATTTTTCCCCTCCTATCCTATCCCATCTTGTTCATTCACACAAAAAGACGACCTGCTAAATAAGATATAACTCTAACTAGTACCAGTAACTAGAACTAGTAACTAATCTCACCAATAGCTTATTTCACTATCACACTAATCGTTACTGAATATGCTAATAGCAGATATTCTTCTACGTAGCAAATTTTTTATTAAAATTTTGCTGAAATTTGCTTCGCAATAATGCCTCTATATGCATCGATTTCCAACATGACACAGTGTTAAAGTGAATTTGAGATCATCAGAAAGTCTCAAAAATTCTTTGGTTTAATAACCAGTCCTAACATTATAAAGCCTTACTTTATTAAAAATTACTTATTCCTGCCAGTTCCAAAGCATAAAATCTTATTGCTTTACAAAGCACTAATTCCAACAAGAGACTGCATCTCAAATACTCTATAACCAGTGACAATGTCCAAAAGCCACAACACAGCCGTCGATATATATTTGCGTATTAATTAATGCTCGCGTTTCAGTTGCCTACATCAGAGGTTTATATATTTAATTTTGGCATGCATACCAAAAGTTGAGTCATGGATCAAACAAGGTTGTTTAGTGGATTTATCTGAATTATTAAGAAGACAGAAAACAAGAATTTCTGGTCACTATTTCACTTCCAGGTTTCTAAACCGAATTCCAACACTTGTACCTCAGTGCTTAAGGGCGTAATAGCCTAGTAAACAATTCAGATGTTCCTAGTCATAGGAGATTGTTTTCAATTTTTTTACAAATGGGACTGTAGTGGCGTCAGTTGTGTGCTAACCCCAGTTAACTTAACATTATAAATGAGATGTCACTGTTGAAACGTCATGTCTACTGGCAAAAATTTTATTCCTGTTGCTCTACTTAATAAATCGTAAGAAAAATTATACCTAGTCAAATTAACAAAAAAGATAAATAAGTTCTTACACTTAAACACGTGACACTGTTATAATTTGCATACTAACAAAGATTACTGTACATATGCATCTGGGGTGGGTTTTTTTTTTTTAATATATATCCGTGAACAATTTCCATACATGAGTTGTTTCCTTGTTACTTAAATTCTTCCAAAGCGTACTAATGTAAAATTAGAAGAAGGCAAATTGAGGTGTGAAGAATATCTCTTTACGAAAAATAATCAAGAGATATTTATTTAGGTATTTGAGGTTAAGTTAGGCTAGGTTAGGTCAGTATATAAAAACAATATATTACGATAAAAATGGGCCATTGTCTGCAAGAGACGGTATATTCATTAGTGGAATATCTTCATCTGGTATATTCATTAGTGGAATATCTTTATCTGGTATATTCATTAGTGGAATATCTTCATCTGGAATATTCATTAGTGGAATATCTTTATCTGATCCTTTCCAAACAAAACCATTCTAAGATATGACGAACAAACAACAAGCTGGGTTGTTAATATCTGAATAATGAACAATAGGCTGAGCGACAGAACATACACCGGCATCTTAACATTGCAATCAATGTACTAATTTGGGGGAGGAGAGGAGGCATAAACTGGATAAGACTAGGATATGGAAAACCAAAAGCAATGCTCCTTCCAATTAACCAGGTAATTTATTGCGCGCGCGTGCGTACGGATGCGTGCGTGCGTATGCGTGTGTATATATATATATATATATATATATATATATATATATATATATATATATATATATATATATATATATATATATATATATATATATATATATATATATATATATATATATATATATATATATATATATATATATATATATATATATATATATATATATATATATATATATATAATATACTATGAAAGCGTGGTATTAACAATGCCATTATCCATTAACTTTATTTAAACTTTCTAGCTTGCGACGCGAATTCTAGTCCCCCAGTCTTCCAAAAAAAAAATCGAGGATAACACGATCGTCAATACAACGGTTTTACTGTAAGTATACTCGTATATACTTCAGACTCACGGAAAGATTTAACAAGATGATAAAAATGAACGACGGGAGAGATGTTTGCATGTACTGGCTTCGTTACATGCAGAATATTATCTGCTGTAGTGGCTTGGTTGACTAAGGCAGCATGACACACACACACACACACACACACACACACACGCTTGTTCTCGTAACTGAGCTTGGTTGATTAAGGCAGCATGACATGCACACACAAACACACATACACACACACATATTTATATATGTTCTCGAAAGTGAGCTCATTTGGCGTTGTCATCATATCTGTTAAATTAACAAGGGCTGGGATACAGTCGTCACCAATACTATCCTTTAGCACCTGAACACAAATTTTATCTCTATGGAGAGTCTCCAACCATCAGGCCACGAAGATTTCCAAAACCCTTTACTAATAGTGTTTTTTTTTTCATGTTCAAAGTACAGAGATAATTATAGAATATATACAGTACATGTGAAAACAAAACAATAAATAACAAGTAACTTATGTTATTTGATGCTTGTTATGGCATTTACAATGATGCGTAACTTTCCTCTTCAGGGCTTTAGTACAAACTGAATAGTCTAAGTTGGAAGTCAAAGTCCTCAACATTCGCTTTTAGTCTGGCTTGTTGACAATGCTTTGCCGACGTCAAAGGCTGAAACTCTAAACACTGATGGAGACTCATTTTCTGAAAACGTTCGACTAGGGGTTTCTGCCTTCTAAGTATTATACTGTTATAGAGATTGAAGCTTAAGTAACTTCGATGAAGGGTTTCTGATTTTGCTTCTCAATGGTCTTAACGATTATAATGTTAAGGTGAGCTTAAAAATAACGAGAAATCTACCTGAAATCTGTGGGAAAACAAAAACATTCATAATGCATTCGAGAGGGTTCAAACTCTTCAATGGTGCTAATTCTAAGGCCCGATTTCTTTAACAGCGTAAACCTAGGATACCATATCGTTAGTTAGCTAAATACAAACAAATGAATTTCATAAACGCATCTGACGCGGTTCTGTGTATGGCTAGGATCCCTTAAGGGATCCTAGCCGTACACAGTTTATGAAATCCATTTGTGTGTATCTAGCTAACTAACAATATGGTATCCTAGGTTTACGCTGTTTAAGAAATCGGGCCTTAGAGTGAGCACCCTTAAAGAGTTTGAACCCCCCATGGGGGGATCCTAGCCATACACAGAACCGCGTCAGATGCGTTTATGAAATCCATTTGTGTGTATCTAGCTGACTAACAATATGGTATCCTAGGTTTACGCTGTTTAAGAAATCGGGCCTAAATATCAGTAAGCCACTGGGAGAGCATGCCAGCTCAAGCCAGTGCCGGTTCCAAGCGCTGACATATTAAGATGGCTGGTAACAAGATAAGCTTCCGGCAAAGAGTCAGCCAAAATCAAACACTAGCTTCCATAAGGAAACTGAGGAACTGACCCTATATAAACGTGGGATAAGTTGCAAATTAAAAAGATTCAATACCAGTGTGAGAATTTCAAGATTTTCCCCATAATTTATCTCACTGTAATTTTAAATTCATGTTTCCCCCAAACATAATTTATGCAAAAGATGTTACCCCCATAGCAGATTTGAGACCGTTTTCAAATTACCTCCCGATAATGTGAATGATACTACTCAAGTAATCTGAAATTAGATTTGAGATTGTTTTCAAATTACCTCCCGATAATATGCATGAAGCTCTGAGTTACCTCAAGTAATCTGAAATTAGATTTGAGATCGTTTTCAAATGTCGTAGGACTTTTGGCTAGGTGTCAAAGGAAACATTGAACACTCTCTCCAGTGTGTAATAGGATGAGGCCTACGGTAAGATATATAGCTGGTCCCGTGGGACTCGGCATCTGGCGTATCAAATATCTCAAGAGGGTGAGAGATATAAACCAGTCCTTTATTCCCCATACCACACAGAAACACTTGTCCTAAATGTGAAGTACATGCCCGGGGGAGATACCCAATGGCAATAGGCGATTACCACCCACTCCTTTGCAATAGGCTCGTTGGAATAGCCCCTCCCCTTATAGGCGGGACTCCACTTCGAACCTGGAGTTGATTTGCAGGACTGGATGTCAAGACACGCCCCTGCCCTTGGGGTATTTCAAGAACCACCCAGGGCAGGCACAGTGAGTTGAGTTAGAGACCGGGCCTTGCCAACAGCAGAGTTAACACAGTACAGCTGAGTTAGCCTCCCCCTTTTGGGGGTGGGACTCAGGAATTAGTCGTGACAGGAACTGTAGTAATAGGAGCTCTGAGTACATAGATGTTAAAATAAGAATAAACGAATAATATGAAGATGTCTTTCACCAACCACGCTACCATAATTATAAATATATAACGTAGGAAGTAAAATCTCTACGTCACAAATTACCTCCCGATAATATGCATGAAACTCTGAGTTACCTCAAGTAATCTGATATTAGATTTGAGATCGTTTTCAAATTACCTCCCGATAATATGAATGAAGCTCTGAATTACCTCAAGTAACCTGAACTAACTATACATTCAAACATTCAAGAAAAAGGCGTTCTCACAAGCACGTATTTAATAGATAATTGTTCTCCATTAAAAGAAATTGTGGCTATAATTAAGTGCACCCTCCCATAACTGGCCAAGTATGTAAGGCTTCAACCTGAGATAGGTTAGATTAGGGTAGGTTAGTTAAATTAGCTACAAAATAGCTTAGTCCAGAAATAGAAGGGGTGCATAATATGAGTTTTTATCAAAATTACTATAGTCTGTCTTTCGGATTACTGATAAATTCACTGGCCAATTAATTGATAAATTAAATGGTCATATAAGCCACATCCATGAAGGAAGAAAAGTCCAGCTTTCTCTTCAGAGGGAAAAAATCATAGATTTTTTTTTCCACGCAAAGGCTGAACTAAAAAATGCAACCCGAAAGGACCCTACATGGGCCAAAAGCCTTAAGAAGAAATACCAAATCAATGAAAAAGAAAAAAATTATATAGAATATGATCAAAAAAGGCTGGATGCTGACAAAGAGAGCTGAAATGTTGACAGACAAACATCTTTTACTTAGACAGAAACCATAAAACTAGGATGACAAGAGCGTAAAGCATATTCATAGTTTCAGAGTAAAATGTTAGACACATGCGTCATATAATAAGCTTGAAATATTAGGTAGGTGGCGTTACTATCAATAATCATTTGGAGAAATAAGTGAGAGAAAAAAATTAATAAT
>JAXCGZ010000170.1:92500-100000 GCA_037179515.1 Halocaridina rubra
CACTCATGTGTTGCGAGACCTATACTATTATTCTCACAAAACCATAACTGGTAAAGATACCACTCCACCACTAACTTCACACATCTAAGTGTGTACTCAGATTAGAGAGATGACAGGGACTATCTAGCAGAGACGACACTACCTTTCCTAATTATCACTACATTGGATCAGAGGAAGTGGAGACTTGTCCCAGTCAACCTAGAGAATTGGAAAGAGGCGAATGAGAAGAGTTCATAAACAGTAAATTATGAAGGCGTTAAGGGGGGTTTACACGGTCAAACGATTCGTCGAACGCGGTTCGACAGACAAGTGTTTGAAGTGATATTCGAACGTGTGAACGGGGGTATTTGGTTGTCGAACACGTTTTACAAACGTGTTCGACAACCAAATACTCCGTTGATACGTTCGAACATCACTTCAAACACTTGTCTATCGAACCGAGTTCGACGAACCGTTTGACCGTGTAAACCCCCCTTTATATTGGTATATCGAAATCAAACAAACAAACAAACAAACAAACAATCAAGAGCTTTGAATGCCCATAGCTCAATGGGTATGGCTTATGCTTTTGATTCAAGGTCCCAACTTCAATTCCCAACTAACATATGTAGGATGTTATGCTTAAATATTTGCACATGTACAGTATGTGATTAAATAATAATAATAATAATAATAATAATAATAATAATAATAATAATAATAATAATAATAATAATAATAATAATAATAATAATAATAATAATAATAATAATAATAATAATAATAATAATAAATAATAATAAAAATAATAAATAATAATAATAATAATAATAATAATAATAATAATAATAATAATAATAATAATAATAACCGTAAAATAATTATCAACTTCTTCACATAAGATAAGGATTAACACTAACTTTGCATAGCACTTGTTTATTATTGACACCTACATATGCTAATAACGAACAACAGAAATACTTTCATATACACACACACACACACACACACACACACCTACGTCACTGCATTACGATACACAACCAGAATATGACGTCAATCAAATACACAACTGAAATGCTACATATGATTTTTCAATTTCTTCTTTAATTAAAATTCTTTCTATTTTCCAACAAGTAAGAAGCCAATGAGAGAGAAAAATTCCCATAAATAAGAATATAGTGAAAAAGAAAAGTTGTATGTATCTAGATATAAACATTTGTATAAATTAAAAGAAAGGTTCTAAGTATACAATAAGTAAGAATACAGTAAAAAGGAGGTTTTTGAGCACAAGAATGCAAACAGCAGACAAATTATCTATATATCTCGAGTAATAAACTGGTTAAGTATAAAAATGATACACTGAATAGAAAGGCTGTATCTACATACACAAGAAGTAATTATACAGGGTAATGTATAAAATAAGATATATTATGAAAAAAAAAAGTTTTTTAGCATATGATAAGCAAGAACAGTAGCTAGAAAAGTTTCAGTACACAAGTAAGAATACAGTGTAAAAATACAGTGAAAAGAAATGCTTTCATTGTACAAGTAAATATACAGTGAAAAGAAAGGTTCTCCATATACAATTAAGACGACTGTGCATAGTAAGGTTCTTAGTATACAAGATGCAAGAATAGTGAGGAAAAAAAATTTCTACATACAAGAAGAATACAGTGAAAAGAATCTTCTCCTCATAGAGCAAGTAAGAATACAGTTGCAAGAAAACATCTCGGTTCTCAACATTTAGGAATAATATAAAGATTCACAAATTTCAAATGAGAATAAAGTACAATGGGTTCAAATCTGGGTACTTTAGACAATATGATCGAAGGTATCAAAATCTGGGTACTTCAAGAGCTACTGTGGCGCTGTTGTCCCGAAGCTGTTTCGTGAGGAGGTTACTGCTGTGGCTGGGCAACACAAGTGGGAGGTTGGGGCCTGTGCCGACTGGCGACCACCCTATGGGTCCTCCATGACCCGTTCCACCCATCCGTGGGTGGAGAAACTAACAATGCGCATAAATCTAGGTGCCTGAGGTGCCCCTGTAGCCATACATATTAATGAAGGTGTTTTAAAACTACGACGACGATGCATATCTTGTCTTTAACATTTTACATCGATCAAGAAACATGTTTATCCACAGTGACCGCGTGTATCGTGTCACAGTGACCACGTGTATCAGAGGTGGGAGTCTTTGTATCCACCGGGGATATGTTTATCCAAAATATAATGTGTATAGACTGGGGGCTAAAAGGCAAATAAAAGATAAAGAAATTTCAGTATTTCCTTGGCACTTGACTGTATGGGGGGAATATTACAGCAATTTATATTACTGGTATCAATTGAATAATGTATTGGAGCCATCAATCATCGTGCTTTTGGAGCCCCTGTATGCGTGGAGCCATTGTGACATCATGTATTTTGACAATACTAAAAGTTACCCAAATCAGTGTAGTTTAGGAGTCACATGACCAAGGATATAAAAATCCCGACTGTAACCAAATAAATCTTACAGTATTTAACTAGGGTATCAAAAGCAAGGCGTTTCTGAAGCCACTGTCCAAACATGTGTCCACTCTGGGACTACGTATCCAAACAGGATGATGTCTGGAGCCACTATGGTCCCATGTAACAATTGGCCATTTTTAGAGCAATAATGACAATGTGTGTACATAAATCATGGTGCCATTTTAGTATATTTTATCAATCACATCATTAGGTGCCTCTCGAGGCACTAGCCACTTATACAGTGCCAATTCGCAATTAAGATTTGCTTATAAACGTACAGAGCTCAACTCCCAAAATTAATTTGCACAGTTTCTCCTCGCCATAGCTACTCTGGGGCTAAGAAGCAGACTTTGTGACGACCCGGAGTTAGCAACCCCTGTCAACTTGGAAGAATCAGCAAGTACATCACCTATATATGGGATCAATCGTGAAACAAATTTTCTAAATAAACTTCGGCTTCGAGAAAGATTAATAATGCCCATCCCACAGCCAACAAGAAAAAAAAAAGTACATATAAGAGGTTATACTAATGTCTGGGAGAAATATAACTTAAATATGAATTTATGAAACATACTTCTGCAACCGAAAAAATTTATACTATATGCAAGAATATGTGTGTGTGTGTACTTACCTAATTGTACTTACCTAACTGTGTTTACGGGAAAGAGCCCAAAGCTCGTATCTTCCCGTCTCCTCATCGGTTCCATTTTATACTTAGTGATACTTATCATACCTGTCCTTAAAACTATGGATTGAGATAGCATTAACTACCTCCTCCCTTAGCAAATTCCAATTATCAACTACTCTTACACTGAAAAAGTATTTCCTTACATCCTGCAAAGAAGTTTTCTTGCGAAGCTTCAAACTATGACCTCTAGTTCTAGAGCCAGCCATATCAAAATATCGATCCCTATCCACTCTATCATAACCATGAAGGAATTTAAAGACTGTCACCATATCCCCCCTCAATCTTCTAGCTTCGAGTGATGGTAAGTCTAATTCCCTCAGCCTCTCATCATAACTGAGATTGCGTATTTCTGGCACCAGTTTCGTGGCATGTCTTTGGACTTTTCCAAGCTTAGCTATGTGCTTTTTCAAGTGTGGATTCCAAAAGGGGGCTGCATATTCGAGTTTTGGCCTCACATAGGTTACATAAATATTTCTGAACATTTCCTTGTCCATGTGCCTGAAGGCTACCCTTACATTTGATAAGCATGCATATGCTGCCCTTACTATGCCATTTATATGTATTTCTGGAGACAAATCTGCCAGTATGTTTACTCCTAGATCTCTCTCATTTTCTGTCTCTTGAAGTTGTACTCCAGCCACCGAGTAGTCAAGCTTGGGCCTTCTTGCACTTGTACCCATTCTCATTACCTTACATTTTGAAGTATTGAATTTCATTTGCCACTTTTCTGACCACTCATGCAGACTATTTAGATCCTCCTGAAATTCTCTACCATTGTTCTCGTTTTTTACTTTCTTCACAATCTTTGCATCATCTGCAAACGTATTCATGAATGAATTTACAGACTCTGGTAGGTCATTTGCATATACAAGGAACAAAAGTGGCCCTAAAACTGAACCCTGTGGAACTCAACTACTAACTCTTCTCCATTCAGACACTGAGTGTCTTACTCTAAACCTCTGTTCCCTTCCTTCAAAGTTTGTATCCATTCCAAGACATTTCCACCTATTCTAGCCATTGCTTGCAGCTTCCTAATAAGTCTCCCATGTGGAACAGTGTCAAACGCTTTCTAGAAGTCTAGGAATATGCAATCTGCCCAGCCCTCTCTTTCCTGTGAGATTCGGCTTTCCTCATCATAAAATTCTAATAAGTTTGTTACTGTTGATCTACCTTCTCTGAAGCCATGTTGCCTCACTGACAAAAAGTTGAAGGATTCCAAGTGAAGAGAGATATGTTTCCTTAGTAGTTTCTCCATAACTTTGCAAACTATGCTGGTCAAGGAAACTGGTCTATAGTTCAGAGCTGTATCCCTCCTTCCCTTTTTGAAGATAGGTATCACATTTGCTTGTTTCCAGCATCTTGGAATCTCCCCCGACTCCAGTGACTTTTTAAATATGATACTTAGTGCCACTGATATTGGGTTTGCGCATTTTTTAAGTACATGAGGGGATATGTCATCGGGACCTGTAGCTTTATGAATATCTAAATCCATCAGCGCTTTGCATACCTCTGTGGCTGTAAGGTTGATGTTCTCTAATACCGGACTTGAGCTTCTGTCTTTGCAATCTGAGGGGTTGGGGTATTTTCTACTGTAAATACTGATTGAAACTCCTTGTTCAATTCTTTTCAGATCTCTTCATCCGTCTCAGTGATGCTTCCATCCGCTCTCTTTAGGTTAAAAAACAGGTTTTAAACCTGTTCTTTAACCTTCAGTTTTTCTCTGATAAAGTTGTGGAAAAGCTTGGGATTTTCTTTGCCTTCCTGGTGATGTCCCTCTCATAGTCTCTCGCTGCCTCTCTCCTTTTACTTAGGTAGTCATTTCTTGCTCTTTTGTAGGTTAGCCAGGCATTTATGTTTTTTCTCCTCCTATACCTTATCCAGCATTTGTCTCTCCACTCCTTAGCTCTTTTACACTCATTATCGAACCATTTCTCTCTGGCATGAATTACACCTACTTTGGTGACAGGTATGCAGCAATCTACTATCTTCCCATATTTCTCACAAAAGATGTCACATTTCTTGTACAGATTTGTTGTAAAATAAGGTTCTCCAGTCAATAACTGCAAAAATCTCATTCATTTTGACATAATCTCCTTTCAGATAGTTCCTCCTCATGTCCTCAGTGCCTCTACTCTCAGGCAGAGTATCTTCATTGATATACTCCATCAACAACACACAGTGGTCACTCTTTCCAATTGGTGGTTCATACTCAATTTTTTCAATATCCAACACATTATCTGTGAATACTAGATCAAGTAGTGATGGCTCATCCCCACCCCTGGCCCTCGTTGGTTCCATTACATGTTGGTGTAGGAAATTCCTTTGTACACAATCTAGGAATCTTGCCCCGAATGATTCCTCACCACTGTGTGGGTCAAGATTTATCCAATCTATCTCTTTATGATTAAAATCTCCCATATTCAAAATCCTACATTTTCTCTCCCGTGCCATGTTAACAACTGAGTTTATGACTTCAATAGTACCTATATGACTTTCCTCATAAACTTCTAGCCTATTCTGGTTCCTTGGTGGGTTATATACAACAGTTATTATTATGCTCTCTGACCCAGTATTTATCCTAGCAACAAGAAATTCCTTGAACTCACTGTCTATAGCCAAGTTTATTTCTTCAACTTGAATCATTTCACTTATGAGCAGTGCTATCCCTCCACCAGTCCTCTCAGATCTTTCAACCCTTAATATTCTGAAGCCCTTAGGAAAAACTGTGACAATGTTTATGTCCTCACTCAACTTAGTTTCTGTAATTGCTACTATATCTGCCTTACTGTTGTGAATCCTATCTTTTAATTCTACTGCCTTACCAGCTAATCCATCAGCATTTGTGTAAGACAATCTTAATGAGGCCCCATCCCCTGATCTTCTGTCATTATCTTCTTTATCTCCCCTTTGTCTAGAAGAACTCTGAAATTAAAATTTTTCTTCTCTCCTTCATTCCTTTCCTCATTTAACCTTCTTGCCTCTTCCAACAAGTTTTTTATCTTTCCCATCTCTTCCTGTGTTCTGTATCATCTGATGAACACTTCTTTGAATTCCTGAAGGTCTTTTAGACTTTTTTTTCTCAACATTATTTCCCTACATGTTTCCCCTCTCTCAAAGGTTACTTTTGTTGTCTCGGCTTTCCTTCCCTGGAATATTTGCCTAGCTGGTGTATGTTTACAATATCCTCAGGACCACAAACTACTTCAAGCTTTCTTATCAGGTCTACAACCCTATGTTTATTTTCTTTGAGTCTCCCCTGCCATGTTGGCTCCTGGGATTCTCTTATGCCTGAGATTACCACTGTCTTCTCTTTATCAAGTGCCTGTTTGATGTGTGTGTGTGTGTGTGTGTGATTACCTAATTGTGATTACCTAATTGTGTTTACGGGAAAGAGCCCAAAGCTCGTATCTTCCCGTCTCCTCATCGGTTCCATTTTAGACTTAGTGATACTTATCATACCTGTCCTTAAAACTATGGATTGAGATAGCATTAACTACCTCCTCGCTTAGCCAATTCCAATTATCAACTACTCTTACACTGAAAAAGTATTTCCTTACATCCTGCAAAGAAGTTTTCTTACGAAGCTTCAAACTATGACCTCTAGTTCTAGAGCCGGCCATATCGAAATATCGATCCCTATCCACTCTATCATAACCATGAAGGAATTTAAAGACTGTCACCATATCCCCCCTTACTCTTCTAGCTTCGAGTGATGGCAAGTCTAATTCCCTCAGCCTCTCATCATAACCGAGATTGCGTATTTCTGGCACCAGTTTCGTGGCATGTCTTTGAACTTTTCCAAGCTTAGCTATGTGCTTTTTCAAGTGCGGATTCCAAAAGGGGGCTGCATATTCGAGTTTTGGCCTCACATAGGTTACATAAATATTTCTGAACATTTCCTTGTCCATGTGCCTGAAGGCTACCCTTACATTTGATAAGAATGCATATGCTGCCCTTACTATGCCATTTATATGTATTTCTGGAGACAAATCTGCCAGTATGTTTACTCCTAGATCTCTCTCATTTTCTGTCTCTTGAAGTTGTACTCCAGCCACCGAGAAGTCAAGCTTGGGCCTTCTTGCACTTGTACCCATTCTCATTACCTTACATTTTGAGGTATTGAATTTCATTAGCCACTTTTCTGACCACTCATGCAGATTATTTAGATCCTCCTGAAGTTCTCTACCATTGTTCTCGTTTTTTACTTTCTTCACAATCTTTGCATCATCTGCAAACATATTCATGAATGAATTTACAGACTCTGGTAGGTCATTCACATATACAAGGAACAAAAGTGGCCCTAAAACTGAACCCTGTGGAAC
>JAXCGZ010000170.1:105000-119863 GCA_037179515.1 Halocaridina rubra
ATGAACTGTATATACAAACAAATCATTTATGAACTTGACGACCGTGTAATGAACTGTATTTACATTCAAATAATTTATGAACTTGACGACCGTGTAATGAACTGTATTTACATACAAATCATTTATGAACTTCTTAACCGTGTAATGAACTGTATTTACATACAAATCATTTATGAACTTGACGACCTTGTAATGAACTGTATTTACATACAAATCATATATGAACTTGACGACCGTGTAATGAACTGTATTTACATACAAATCATTTATGAACTTGACAACCGTGTAATGAACTGTATTTACAAATCAATTATGAACTTCTTAACCGTGTAATGAACTGTATTTACATACAAATCATTTATGAAAATGACGACCTTGTAATGAACTGTATTTACATACAAATCATTTATCTTTACCCACAGGGTCACAAAGCCGGTTCCTGACCAGAAGATCCGGAGCTTAACTTCCCATAAGTGGTTCTTGAATGCCCTTCTCTTCGCCAGAGCCGATTTTGGACGAGGGGCAAAGAGGGGGAGAGTGGAAGCGTTCCAAATATTTTGGTAGCCTTTGTTAAGGCACCAGGTTGAGCTATACACCAATAGATGTGTGGGGTTATTGTTGAACAGTATTCTCACGAGCTCTGATTTCGAAATAAAAGATTAGATAAATAAAAGTACATTTAATTGTATGTAAACTTTAGCAAACAACATAGAATTATTGCTGAAAAAAAGCTATTACGTGTGTGTCATTATGTATATATATATATAATATATATATATATATATATATATATATAATATATATATATATATATATATATATATATATATATATATATATATATATATATATATATATATATATATATATATATATATATAATATATAATATATATATATATATATATATATATATATATGAATATTTTTTTTTACCCCGACCGGGACTTGAACCTAGGACTTATAATTACTAAGTCAAGATGCCTTGACTTAGTAATTATAAGTCCTAGGTTCAAGTCCCGGTCGGGGTAAAAAAATGATTCATGTTTTCACCTATGTAATGAGCTTATTTTGTTATATATATATATATATATATATATATATATATATATATATATATATATATATATATATATATTATATATATATATATATATATATATATATATATATATATATATATATATATATATATATAGCCCTACGATTGGAAATTTTGACTTATCGAAGTCAAAAGGTGTATTTTTATGTCTGTTAAGCGTACAGAGCCATAAAAATAGTAGCGCAAGATAAAGGTGCCTTGGTCTTTAGCTCTATGAAAGTAAAGTGCCAACTTGATACGAAATCTCCGTCAAAGAGACACAACCTTCCCGCCAAACTAAGTAATTATGTATAAAATAGCGTCATAGGCATAGTCACACTCAATCTGAATTTAGTCTTAGGCCCTAGCAGTTGTGGGTCTGCCCCGTTGATTCACTGTCACTGTCGCATATTTTGTTTGCCAGCCTCGTGGATGAAAAAGACACAGTATGGGAGCCGACAATTGACCACCTCTGGGAAGTAGTGACCCAAGTTTCAAACTCTGAAAGTAATCAACGCAGACGGCCGAGGGTTAAGTCCTGGGAAAGCCATCATGAAGCTGAAAATCTAATCAGCAGAATGGTTATCTTCCCCATAGAGCGAGTCCGGCAATGATAGATTTCTAACCAAAAGTAAAACTGATTGTTAAAAGATAACACTGAAAGACTGCCTCCTCCTCTGTGGCTGGAGGATGGGTCAATATTTGAAAAGCGGAAGTTTCAGAAAGAATTTTTTCTCTTATTAATTCAGATAACTGTACATGGGGACGTGCACATGGGCACTCCCAGTGATATTGCAGTTGACAAACATTACAATCTATATTTGGTTATGTATAAAATATTAATAGAATTTGCAATTAATTTCAAATATCATAGCAAGTAATTAAGAATAAAATATGGTGTAATAGTTGATTGATGGCAGAAGAGCACTCTGCGATTATTAATTAAAGAGTAATATATTATGGTTTACATGTATTAATAGCAGAAGAGCACTCTGCGATTATTGATTAAGAGCAATATTTGTAACAAAAAAATCTCGCGAAAGAACTACAAAAATAACAATCAGAATGAAAATTTTAATAATTATATAATTGCAACAATCTCTCCAAAACACCATTATTAAAATAATTGCATTTATATTAGCAAGAGAACTCTGGGGTGCCATAGACCGAGATCTGTAAGATGTCTACACCCACGAGGCTTTTGGGGCTGCCAACTACTTGTAAGAAGACTTTGCAATAAATTGTACCTTCCATTCTCCCAAGACCCAGGGATTCACTTCTGATCCAACAGTGGTTGTTTTATTTATCCACACATACGTGTGGATAAATAAAACAACCAAACATTTGAATAATAAAAGACAAACACAGCGCGGCTGCCCTTACCTCACACCACACTCACCTAAACTAATTAAGCAGTAATAAGTCCCCGAGACCACCCCCACACTCAGTCTAAGGTTCTCAGATTCACTGAGTGGAGCACTGTGAAGAGTCAACTTAGTGGAGCACTGCGAAGAGCCAACTTAGTGGAGCACTGCGAGGAGTCAACTTAGTGGAGCACTGTGAAGAGTCACCTTAGTGGACCACTGCGAAGAGTCAACTTAGTAGAGCACTGCGAAGAGTCAACTTGGAAGCCGTTGGTTGACAAGAAGACAGTTAATGTGGTGCATGAATATAGCAAACGAAAAAAAAAATGATAGAATAAAAAGACTGAAATTATTTGTAATGAAGGCATACAATTGTAGTCATCTTGGTAAGTATTAATGTGGGTCTTGACAAATAATGAAAAACTATCACGCATAAAAATGATGGAGCCTTAAGCAAATGTCACTGATTACCGATTTGGGAATATATGATTTCATTATATATTTTCTACATTTCTGGAATATCTGAATGATTTCAACAGACGCAATAAGTCTCAAGGAATGCTTAACTCATAATAATATAAGTTTAATTGTAACAAAACGCCCAAAATTGACACAAGCTAAACTGGCAGCGACAAAAAGTCGAGTTATTCATATCAAGAGCCAGACAACGTTTTCTAGCCCTACTGCTTCTATGAGTGACATTACTGTATCTTTCTTCTTGTCGTAATGTAATTCTGGTGAAAAGAGAGGCTGTTCGAGCAATCTTAAAGAACCGACCTCGTTTTCTCATGGTGAGTGCAAGGCAGTAAATTCGATATATACAGACAATAAGAAGCAAAATGTAGTTCTTTAATACATGTGGAAATCAAGAGAGAGAGAGAGAGAGAGAGAGAGAGAGAGAGAGAGAGAGAGAGAGAGAGAGAGAGAGAGAGAGAGAGAGAGAGAGAGAGAGAGAGAGAGAGAGAGAGAGGAGAGAGAGAGAGAGAGAGTCAAAACTTTAAAACCACTTTAAAATCCCTTGCCGGGTGCATTTATTCGAAACCCATAATGCCAAATGGGCAACTCAGATCCATCCAATGTTGCCAAAACCTAATTTTCGAAGCATTATTTTGTTAGCGGAAGCTTCCAAAGGAAACAAGAAGATAAAGAAGACAAAGAAGAGATAAAAGTTTTGGAGGAAAGAGAATGGAAAAGTAAACTTGCATACAAATATACAAGTGGAAAAAGAAAAAGCAAAAAGAACCAAAGGAAAGCGAATAAAAGCAAGAAAGTGGAAGCAAAGAGGTCTGTGAATAAAGAAACAAATTTGGCAAAGAAAAGAAAAAATGAAAGATTAAGAGCAAGAATGCACTTGAGAAAAAAAAAGTCTATAAGAGAGTGTGATATAGTAATGATAGAAGTTTGAGCATGTGAAAACACTGTTCCACCACTATCCAAACAAATCTAAACAGTGTACTCCCAAAACCTAAATAAGGGAATTAAGAGCTACCACATTAGAACCCCAATACCTTTTCCTCATTAAACGACTCTACCAAGCAGATAAAGGCTCCCACAACAGATATGCTACTACTTTCTCCTCCTGCGGCCCAAGAGATTCTGGTCAAGGTATTGTATACGAGAGCCAGAGGGAAATTCAATAAACCACTTCCAAAGCGTGAGCCAAGAACTGGTCCTGTGAGCTAGGAAAGGCGGTGATGGGGATTTTTCTAGTATATTCATTGGTTTAAAACTCTTTATATCAATATATCTAGAATCAGTTTAGCATGGTAGTCCCTGTCAGCTCAGCAGGCTTATAAAGTATACTATCAGATATATGCAGTGACGAAAAAGTCCCATTTCATGCGGGCCTTTCGACGGAGTTACTGAAAAAAGTGGAAAATATGCAGGTTTGAGGAAAACACCCCTAGATATTTGCATACAGTGATGAAAGAGTCCCTTCACAGGCTGAAACTTCGAGAAACCAGTGCAGTAAACTTGGATGACATCTGTATAGATCAACTCAGCAGACATAATGAGTACACCCTTAGATATGGGGCGGCAGTAATGAAAGAGTTTCTCCACATTCTGAGATCTCTACGAAAAATCAATGTAAAAATAGTTAGCAACGTCTGGAAAGATCAAGTAAAAATAGTGAGCAATGTCTGGAAAAATCAAGTAAAAATAGTGAGCAACGTCTGGAAAGATCAAGTAGAAATAGTGAGCAACGTCTGGAAAGATCATGTAAAAATAGTGAGCAATGTCTGGAAAGATCAAGTAAAAATAGTGAGCAACGTCTGGAAAGATCAAGTAGAAATAGTGAGCAACGTCTGGAAAGATCAAGTAAAAATAGTAGCAACGTCTGGAAAGATCAAGTAAAAATAGTGAACAACGTCTGGAAAGATCAAGTAAAAATAGTGAGCAACGTCTGGAAAGATCAACTAAGAATAGAGAGCAACTTCTGGAAAGATCAAGTTCTCACCAAAGTCATGGCTTCCATAAAAGCAATGCAAAATAAAAAGACTTCTTAGAAAACAACTAAACACCATTAATACGTGTGGCCAGAGGTGGTACAGTATCTTCACATAATTAGGCTTGATAAAGCCAGTCTAAAATAAAGGGGGGACCTCCAGAATGTCCAATGGCAGAAAAAGCTTGAGAAACCCCATAAAGTGAAAGGCAGTGAAAGAGCGTTTGGTGGAGTGAGGGGAACTGCACATGGGCACTCCCAGTGATATTGCAGTTGTTAAACATTACAATCTATATTTGGTTATGTATAAATAAAATATTAATAGAATTTGCAATTAATTTTAAATATCATAGCAAGTAGTTAAGAATAAAACATAGTGTAATAATTGATTGAGGGCAGAAGTAGGTTGAGAAACCCCATTAAGTGAAAGGAAGTGAAAGAGCGTTCGGTGGAGTGAGGGGAAAGCAAGGGCGCGCACGCTTTAGCTCTTTCGGTTGTGTTGGCTGTAGCCACAAACTTCGCTAATGATTTTCAGGATGGGAGGCTGTTTTCTCGATTTCACCAGTGAATGCACACTCAAAGTTACTAGACGTTTAGTTTAACTTTTCCACGGCCTCTGCAAAACTCACTTTTATTCTTCTTTTTTATTTATTGTTTTTCTTTTATTTTTCTGAGGGGAAAGAGGGGGGAGGAGGGGAAGGAGGCACAGGGTTGGGGAAAATTAAATGTAGCGAGAGTGTAACTAGCGAAGTTTGCGAGTTCTTTTCTTTAGTGTTCGTGTTTACCTCAGAGGAGAGAGAAACTCTTTAAGAGCAGGAATTTTTATTTCCCCTCAGCCCCCCCCCCTCTCTCTCTCTCTTTCTCTCTCTCTATCTATCTCTCTATCTATCTATCTATCTATCTATCTATCCATCTATCTATTTTCACTCATACACACACAATGCACAGATACGCACAAACATGCGCGCGCACATAACACCGAAAGCCTTTCATCCCCTGCTCAAACAAAGTTGCCACTCCCCCTCCTCCAAATAAACAAACGCACACAATTTTTACTGTTCTCTTCACGCGATAGATACCTACCGTTTGCCTGCAACTCTTGACATGGAGAAAATTAAACTGAGTTGAATTAACTTTCCAGTTTTCTGGTCATTTACACAGAAACTTGCATAATACAAAAAATAAAACTATTGATTATATAATTACAGTAAAAAAAAAAAAGTTTACAATTACAAGTAACAAATAAACAAACAATTTAGATGAGTATACTATGTATATGAAGCTGTGATTATAATAATGAAAATAATAATAATAATAATGAAAATAATAATAATAATAATAATAATAATAATAATAATAATAATAATAATAATAATAATAATAATAATAATAATAATAATAATAATAATAATAATAATAATAATCACTACTACATCATCATCACCATTATAAAGACATTATATACTGGCTATTTTTTTAAGCTTACAGGATACATTAATTATAAAATATTTAATTAAATGTTGGGAAAGGGAAACATGGTGACTGCAGTGTTCCAGAAATAAGAACACTGATCCAAAAAATTTAAAAAAAAAAAGTTACTGAGAAGAACACAACTTCATAAAAGAAACATTCCTGAGAGGGAACAGAGGAACATTTCAAAAGTTATGTGAACATAAGTAGAGAAAGGAACACTTCAAATATAGGAAAATCGAGATAAAGTAATGAATAATGTAGAGAGATATACAAGGGTAAATTTAGAATGTAGAGGTACGAATAGAACATATTAGACTTGGGAAAAAGTTAACAAAAATGGGAGGAACATGACCAAATATAGATTGTAATGATTAACAACTGCAATATCACTGGGAGTGCCCATGTGCACATGTCCCCATGTACAGTTATCTGAATAAAAAAAAAGTCTTGGAAAAAACATCAAAGACAGGAACACATCAGTAAAGAAAGAAACATTTCACACTAGAGAACTCACGGGTAAAAAAAAAAAAAAAAAAAAAAAAAGGAACACACAAGTCAAGAAATTAAGAGTACAGATAGGAACGAAGTAAAAAGGGAAAATAAAGATAAAATAAAGAACAGGAATTCAGAGAGATGGAGGAACATCTGGAATGTAGAGGAACAAAGAGGAACATTTTCAGACTTGGGGAGGAAAGTGAACAAAGAATGGAACATGCCAGAGAGGAAAACGTGTGGAGACGGTAACGCAACAAATACAGGAAAAAGTAGGAAAAGAACTCACATTTCAGACTTAGGAAACTCGATACTGAAAGGAACTTGTACGAGTTAGGAAAACTAGGGAAAGAAAGTAACATGATGAAGTAAGAAAGTAAGAGTAATAAAAAGGAACATTTCAAGACTTTGTAGAGTATGGCTACAAAGAGAGAAAATACAGACACAAAAAAGAATGAGCTAATTAAATTATTAAAAAAAGCGATTAAAGGCAGGGAGGAAAATAAAAAGGGATAAAAAAGGAAAACGGCCATTAGGAAAATAGGATTAGAATATAAATAGTTCTGAGTTAGAAAAACTGAGTAAATAAACCATAGATAAAATACAAGGGTAACACCGAGGGAAAGAAAAGAACTCTACCTTCAAAATCACAGGGTGAAGCAAAATACATTGCAGAATAAAGTAACCCCACGGGGTTAAGAAAGCAACACGACAGTAAGGAAAACATGAGTAAAAGAGAAATTCAGAATTAAAAAAAAATGGTAAAAGAAAGACCGGCGCTAGTTAGGAAGAGAAAATGTCATACGAGATGTCTGTAAGATAAACATGTACTATAAGAACACGTCTGAACTAGGAAAACATGGGTACAGAAACCAATTTGCCAGACTTTGAAAAATGAGAAGCGTATCGGAAGGGAAAAAAAACACGAAAAAAAAATTCCCAGTCAACTAAGCTATGAAAAATTAGGAACTTCTTTGAGGGGGAAAATATAATTTAAAAAAAAAATAAACACATCTGCGTTTAGTAAAATAAGCAGAGCAAGGCACGCTGAAGTTAGGAAAATAATGGCAATATAACAGGAAAAAAATTGAGTTAAGAAACCACGGGTGTACATAGGGAACAAACCTATTAGGAAAATAGAGTTATAGAAAAACATACTTGTTAGGAAAACATCGGTAGAGAGTTAGAAATACATTGTAGAAAGATATTGGTTTGATCATACCCATTGAGAGAAAATGTATACAGAATTTGTTTTCTATACGAAACTTTTTTTTTCCTCAAACAATATAAATTACAACATTGACATTTCGTATGTAGCTGTATAAATTACAACATCGACATTTTATATGCAGCTACAAAACTGAATTATTCAAGTGAATATAAATATTAATATACAAAGAATCAGAAGTTAGCTTAATAAAAGGCAGGCAGGCATGGTTTATGTCACGAACTCCTTTTTCAACCAAGGGTTAGGACGGTCGGCTTCTTGCGAAGGACTTGTTTTGGCAGGTGTAAACGTCACCCTGAGTGCATGCCCTTGCTAACGTCGGACCGTGGAGGGGCGCGAACCCTTGACCTGACACCTCAAAATAGCGGACACTACCGCTTGAGCCACGTTGACTACTAAGTTAACTTAATAATAATAATAATAATAAAAATAATAATAATAATAATAATAATAATAATATAATGATAATAATAATAATAATAATAATAATAATAATAATAATAATAATAATAATAATAATAATAATAATAATAATAATAATAATAATAATAATAATAATAATAATAATAATAATAATAATAGTTTATTGGGTAGCCATATTAACATGTCACAGCATATAAAGCATCAAATATTATTGTGTCCATATGTGTACCGATGTATGAACATTTCTTAAAATAACGTAGAGAGAGAGAGAGAGGAGAGAGAGAGAGAGAGAGAGAGAGAGAGAGAGAGAGAGAGAGAGAGAGAGAGAGAGAGAGAGAGAGAGAGAGAGAGATTCGTATCCCTTCGTTCCCCTCTTCCTTTTTACTCCTCTCTCTAAGAGGATATCCCTATTAGTTGGCTCTTGCGTCTTTCAACCACCAGACTTGGGAAAAGAAAATAGAACTTTTGAAAATATGCAAATTCCTATTATAGCTCCGAGGATCGAGGCACAATTCCCGCACAAAAGATACTAAGTTTCTCTACAGTGAGATGGGTCTTGCACAGTGAACTTGTTCTTACACAAATTCCTGTGGACGAGAGAAAGAGTGATGTTAAATAATGGTGTGCTCTCGTGTATTGTGTACGTCCTGTCAACTTAGTAGACTCAGTGAGTACAACACTAGTCTCACAAAAACGACACTAAAAAATTCAGTAAGCCTCTGCATTCCAAAATGCAATGAGATAAAATAAAGCACCACAAGAAAATCTTTACAAAATAAATTAAACAAATAATACACACACACACACACACACAACACACACACACACACACAGAGCTATTGCACATTTACGATATATTCTCAGCAGTTGGTAAAGCTGTCTTCTCAATGAATGAAACTGGCAATCATTGTGCAGCTTGGAAATATTTATATCCGCAAAAATAAATTAACTGTCTTAGAGACTTCCTGAATTGAAGAGCCTGTCAACAAACATCTTTTCTGGCATTAATTGAGAGAGAGAGAGAGAGAGAGAGAGAGGAGAGAGAGAGAGAGAGAGAGAGAGAGAGAGAGAGAGAGAGAGAGAGAGAGAGAAGGGGGCTATAAACACTGCCTAGATGGACAGCATCGAGTCGCTAAAAAAGATCATGGCCGATGTTGGGTTTCCCCTCCTCGAGCTCTCAAGAGTGTATGAAGTGTTGATGGCGTATGTGGTTTGTGTGGTACAGTCTACCATAACGTGTTTCTTGGGTTGCTCTCAATAACTCCGGCTAGAAGGAGTCTTCAAAAAACGACCACCGGAGACTCATTTTGTAGTGGATAAAAAAAATAAGTTGGCAGTGTGTTGTACTGAGAGATGATGAAATTACCTGGATGACCGAAGACTTTCCAAGCTTCTTGCGCTCAGGGAGGGGCAGGTTTTTGTTGTGGCAATTTAGCCTCTTTTGCTGTTCCTCCTGTGATTTGCAGCTGCGAAGAGTGAACTTATGTCGAAAACGCTGCCTCCCAGGTCAGAGAAAGAGGTAATATGTATCTCATGTAATATTACCATCCTCTTAAAGGAGAAATTATGATGTGAGGGCCCTATTCAGAGTATCATAAAACTCATTAAGACCAGGGTGACCTAGGTTGGTTACTCGTGACCAAAGGTTACTACATCTAAACAGCACCCACACCAGTGCCAAAAATCGAACAAGTGACACTGAAATATTAAACTTAACCATGGAGTGACTTGATCATAAAACAGGATGAAATTCAGATTATAAAAACAACGACAAACCACATCCCATGTCCAACTCTGGCATAAATGTCTGTAGATGTACATGTACTATAACTGCAGAAGGGTATATTGGTAAACTGTAAAGCATATAAGGTATGCACGTATGGACTCATTGTACTGCAGTACAAAAGCAAGTGTGCAATTAAAAAATATGTCAACATTAATTCATATTATTATCAGCAGCTGTAATAGTAAGTCACAGCAATAATAATAATTATAATGATAATAATAATAATAATAATAATATTATTAATAAATAATAATAATAATAATAATAATAATAATAATAATAATAATAATAATAATAATAATAATAATAATAATAATAATAATAATAATAATATTAATAATAATAATAATAATAATAATAATAATAATAATAATAATAATAATAATAATAATAATAATAATAATAATAATAATAATAGTTTTGCAAATGTTAAATAATTTTATTGAACATTTATTAAACTATTACTGGCAATATTACTATTAGTAGTAGAGGTAGCATCTGTAGTAGTAGTAGTTGTGTAAGAAGCATAGGAAAGTGTTTAAGTATGCGCGCATTTATGCTTTGTCTATTCATTACGGTAGTAGCAGCGATAATACATAAAAAAAAAATTTAGGAATTTACGAGCACGAGTTGGCGCCGCATATACTGTATATTATAGATCCAAGATGACAGTTTATAAAGAGATATAAGCGTAGTGATAAGCGAAAACCTCCGGTATAATCATATACGTTTGGCACTTAAGCTAGAGATACTGCCAAAGAGAAATGCGCCATTTAATTAAGTTTTGCTCACTTGGCACTAAAATGACCCATCTGGGAAGCTTTAATTTTACTGCCTGCCTGCCTGGCCATGGTTCACACAGCGTCCCAACCTCTACATAAATTCACGCATACGGTTCGCGCCACGTCACGGTCTGAGGTTAGCAAGGGCATGCACTCGGGGTAACGATTACATCTGCCAAAACAAGTCCTTTGCAAGAAGGCAACCGTCCTAGCCCTTGGTAGAAAAGGGAGTCCGTGACGTAGAACCGGAACAACAAACCAAGAGAGAAAGAAACTAGAGATGATGATGATTCGGTTTTACGTCACGGACTCCCTTTTCTACTAAGGGCTAGGACGGTTGCCTTCTTGCGAGGGACTTGTTTTGGCAGATGTAATCGTTACCCTGAGTGTATGCCCTTACTAACCTCAGTCCGTGACGGGACGCGAACCCTCGACCTGCCGCCTCAGAGTCGAGGACGCTACCATTTTGCCACGGAGACTACTAGAGAAAGAAACTAGAGAAATGCTGCAAATAGCCCCAGACCTTTCCTGAGCCTCTCCTGCACCCGAGTTAGAAGCAATAATACTAATTCCCTCTTAATATCCGTCATAATGTTTTGCATAAGAGAATTGGGAGTAGGTGAAAATATTTTCCCCTCGTGACAACAAGAATATGTCATGGAAGACAACTTTAACCTGCAGAGTTGACTGAGGTTATCACACTTATGCATCCACTAGTCTCTCCTTTTTATTAAGAAGTGGTTCTGGCGATGTGAAGCTGTGCGAGCCTCCTTGGAAAAAAATCAGGCATACTGGGTTAAAAGCCATTTTCTCTCTCTCTCTCTCTCTCTCTCCTCTCTCTCTCTCTCTCTCTCTCTCTCTCCTCTCTCTCTCTCTCTCTCATCTCTCTCTCTCTCGATCTCTCTCTCTCTCTCTCTCTCTCTCTCTCCTCTCAATAATCAGCTCTATTAACCACAGCGTAAAGATCAAAATTAAAAGCTAACTCCAAAGATACACTAAAAAGGTGAATGATTAAGATAGTAAAATAGGGAGAAAACCAAACAGTAAACATTTGCTTATGGTTCAGATATCATAATAATAATGATAATAATAATAATAATAATAATAATAATAATAATAATAATAATAATAATAATAATAATAATAATAATAATAATACTAATAATAATAATAATAATAATAATAATAATAATAATAATAATAATGAATACAACAACAACAACAACAACAATAATAATAATAATAATAATAATAATAATAATAATAATAATAATAATAATAATAATAATAATAATAATAATAATAATAATAATAATAATAATAATAATAATAATAATAATAATAATAATAAACCAACAATAATAATTATATCAATAACAATAATAACTCTAACAATATTACTAACAAACTCATAAAATACATAGCGAATTTAGTAGCATATATAAAACAGAAAAATATAATTCTGACTGAGAAAATTCCATAAAATATCCGTTACTGTAATTTAAAAAGGTTGAGATAAAAATAAATATTTTCCTATGAAGCTATGACGTAATACCTTTTCATTACTTTACGGATATGTTTTTTCTTGTTAATATATTTTCAGGATAAACATATGGACTGAGGGCTCATCCCAAGATGCAATTGGTTTCACAAAGACTCATCATTTCTACGAGTACTCATTATGCCTACTGAGCTGGAGGGGGCTAGGAGATGACAGACAAATAATGTTCCTCCCACTTCCTTTTATATATATATATATATATATATATATATATATATATATATATATATATATATATATATATATATATATATTATATATATATATATATATATATATATATATATATATATATATATATATCTGTGTGTGTGATTACCTAATTGTGATTACCTAATTGTGTTTACGGGAAAGAGCCCAAAGCTCGTATCTTCCCGTCTCCTGATCGGTTCCATTTTAGACTTAGTGATACTTATCATACCTGTCCTTAAAACTATGGATTGAGATAGCATTAACCACCTCCTCGCTTAGCGAGTGTGTGTGTGTGTGTGTGTGTGTGTGTGTGTGTGTGTGTGTGTGTGTGTGTGTGTGTGTGTGTGTGTGTGTGTGTAAATTATGAGTTTTCGCTATGGAAAAATTCGAGATCGAACCAAGCAAAGGGAAGACAAAGGGAAGACAGACCAACCTAGCCACGAAAATTGTAGGACATACATCACCGCCAATCTGAAGCCCAAACTCATAAAAATACCTTATGTCCATTGCTTTCACACATCTAAAAGTGTAACACATGCAGGCTACAGCTGACGAAAGCTATCAAATGAAGGACGTCACTATCCTCTCCTTAACTTCAAGAGGATCTAGTGAAGATAAATATATTAAATCACCTTTGGCAGAATTACTCTCTGCCTCCCGTGTGTGAGCGAGGAGAGACATTTTCTGAGCTACAAATGGTAACAATTTATCATAAAACTTTGAGGAAGATCAACTGGAAACAGTAATTCCAGAGTACACCAAAAAAAAAATACTATTTACTCTTCTTATGCTCAGTGGTTTCAGCGCTTGTTTCCAGTAAAATGGCTCATCCTTTCAGTGCTTCAGTGGATATTGCCCCTGGCTTCCATCAAGGGGATCCCCTATCCATCTACAGGCCAGTGGATACAGCGACTGGCTCTAAAGAGGAGAATCCAAAGTTGGACTCCCACAAGAGGCTCTTACAGTCTCGTTATCCGCCAGGAAAATGAGTGTGTGGCCACAACTAATTCGATTTGCCTAGAAATTAGAGTGCGGGAGACAAGAAATAACATACTTCTGTTCTTGATGCCGACCTGCTAGGAACCTTGCCATTCTCTACCCTACGAGGAAATGGCACTCCTTGTGGTCATGAACTAAACGAGTAAGAAGAAGAATGCACGTATTCAGTGCAGTAATCCCCATAAGTACACGGCTAGATGTGTGGGGTCACTGATAGAATAGCATCCTTAAGACTTCAAGCTTTGCTCAGAAAAGCTACTTGTCTTGCATCTTTCGTGTTATATACATCCATGAATAGGGACATCAATCTGTTTTCCACGTGTTTATGTAAAGGTTAAAAAAAACAAATAAGCATCAATAAACAAGAAGCTGTTTCGCATTCATTAATATTCATAAGGCATCCCTGTGTATACAAACCTTATGAATACAAAACGGAACACCTACTCGTATGGTGTCTATAGAAATCATTACGGGTAAATTAGATCTACATTATAATGATACTGCCTGGAATCTCTCTCTCTCTCTCTCTCTCTCTCTCTCTCTCCTCTCTCTCTCTCTCTCTCTCTCTCTCTCTCTCTCTCTCTCTCCTCTCTCTCTCTCTCTCTCTCTCTCTCTCTCTCTCTCTCTCTCTCTCTAACCTACCAATATAATGAACTCTTTGTTAAGCCTCAAGAGATTTCCATCACCATCTTGTTATGCGTCCCATTACAATCTGTATCGAGGTGTAATAACAACAGGTAATCTACTTCAATATACAGATTACAACCAGGCTTGTGTATCTCATTATAAGGCCTCATTTGTATATAAATTAAAGAAATGCCAATTCAGGGAGTTCAAATATTCTTAAGTTTAGAAGAAGAGGCGAACTTAGTTGCGTTTGGGGAAATGTCGCTATACACGTAATAGGCTTATATGTGTGTGTGTGTGTGTGATTACCTAATTGTGATTACCTAATTGTGTTTACGGGAAAGAGCCCAAAGCTCGTATCTTCCCGTCTCCTCATCGATTCCATTTTAGACTTAGTGATACTTATCAT
>JAXCGZ010000171.1:0-2500 GCA_037179515.1 Halocaridina rubra
TTTAAAAGCATCTCAAAGTTTCAATTACTCTGATATGCTCTAAACATATCAACCCAGAAGCATTTATTACAACTAATATTACTATTACTACTACTACTACTACTACTACTACTACTATTAATAATGATAAAAGTAATAAATAATAATAATAATAATAATAATAATAATAATAATAATAATAATAATATTACTATAATAATAATAATAATAGTAATAATAATAATAATAATAATAATAATAATAACATATATATATATATATATATATATATATATATATATATATATATATATATATATATATATATATATATATATATATATATATATATATATATATATATATATATATATATATATATATATATATATATATATATATAAATTCGTTGTTTTATTCAAAGGGTTTTTCCCATATAAATATATATATATATATATATATATATATATATATATATATATATATATATATATATATATATATATATATATATATATATATATATATATATATAAATTCGTTGTTTTATTCAAAGGGTTTTCCCATATAAATATATATATATATATATATATATATATATATATATATATATATATATATATATATATATATATATATATATATATATATATATATATATATATATATATATATATATAAATATATATATATATATATATATATATATATATATATATATATATATATATATATATATATATATATATATATATATATATATATATATAATATAATATATACATATATATATATATATATATATATATATATATATATATATATATATATATATATGTATATATGTATGTATGTATGTGATTACCTAATTGTCTAATTGTGATTACCTAATTGTGTTTACGGGAAAGAGCCCAAAGCTCGTATCTTCCCGTCTCCTGATCGGTTCCATTTTTAGACTTAGTGATACTTATCATACCTGTCCTTAAAACTATGGATTGAGGTAGCATTAACTACCTCCTCGCTTAGCGAATTCCAATTATCAACTACTCTTACACTGAAAAAGTATTTCCTTACATCCTGCAAACAAGTTTTCTTCCGAAGCTTCAAACTATGACCTCTAGTTCTAGAGCCAGCCATATCGAAATATCGATCCCTATCCACTCTATCATAACCATGAAGGAATTTAAAGACTGTCACCATATCCCCCCTTACTCTTCTAGCTTCGAGTGATGGCAAGTCTAATTCCCTCAGCCTCTCATCATAACCGAGATTGCGTATTTCTGGCACCAGTTTTGTGGCATGTCTTTGAACTTTTTCAAGCTTAGCTATGTGCTTTTTCAAGTGCGGATTCCAAAAGGGGGCTGCATATTCGAGTTTTGGCCTCACATAGGTTACATAAATATTTCTGAACATTTCCTTGTCCATGTGCCTGAAGGCTACCCTTACATTTGATAAGAATGCATATGCTGCCCTTACTACGCCATTTATATGTATTTCTGGAGACAAATCTGCCAATATGTTTACTCCTAGATCTCTCTCATTTTCTGTCTCCTGAAGTTGTACTCCAGCCACCGAGTAGTCAAGCTTGGGCCTTCTTGCACTTGTACCCATTCTCATTACCTTACATTTTGAGGTATTGAATTTCATTAGCCACTTTTCTGACCACTCATGCAGATTATTTAGATCCTCCTGAAGTTCTCTACCATTGTTCTCGTTTTTTACTTTCTTCACAATCTTTGCATCATCTGCAAACATATTCATGAATGAATTTACAGACTCTGGTAGGTCATTTACATATACAAGGAACAAAAGTGGCCCTAAAACTGAACCCTGTGGAACTCCACTACTAACTCTTCTCCATTCAGACACTGAGTGTCTTACTCTAACCCTCTGTTCCCTTCCTTCTAAGTAAGTTTTTATCCATTCCAAGACATTTCCACCTATTCTAGCCATTGATTGCAGCTTCCTAATAAGTCTCCCATGTGGAACAGTGTCAAACGCTTTCTGGAAGTCTAGGAATATGCAATCTGCCCAGCCCTCTCTTTCCTGTAAGATTTGGCTTACCTCATCATAAAATTCTAATAAGTTTGTTACTGTTGATCTTCCTTCTCTGAAGCCATGTTGCCTCACTGACAAAAAGTTGAAGGATTCCAAGTGAAGAGAGATATGTTTCCTTAGTAGTTTCTCCATAACTTTGCAAACTATGCTGGTCAAGGAAACTGGTCTATAGTTCAGAGCCGTATCCCTCCTTCCCTTTTTGAAGATAGGTATCACATTTGCTTGTTTCCAGCATCTTGGAATCTCCCCCGACTCCAATGACTCCTTAAATATGATACTTAGTGCCACTGATATTGTGTTTGCGCATTTTTTAAGCACATGAGGGGATATGTCATCAGGACCTGTAGCTTTATGAACATCTAAATCCATCAGCGCTTTGCATACCTCTGTGGCTGTAAGGTTGATGTTCTCTAATACCGGCCCTTGAGCTTCTATCACTGCAATCTGAGGGGGTGGGGTATTT
>JAXCGZ010000171.1:10000-25000 GCA_037179515.1 Halocaridina rubra
AAATACATTATTAGTGACGCATAGCTTAAGTAAATCCATGGTTTTTTCAAGACCTAGTGGAAAATGCTCGGCAAAGGGAATCAGTTTAACGCTAAGGAACTGTAAAACATTATCTACTGGAACTTTAGTGAACAGAGATTCTACGTCTAAACTAAGGAGCTTTACATTACTTAAGGGAATATTTGAGTTATTAAATTTTTTAATAAAATCTTCAGAATGTTTAAGATGAGATGAAGAAAATGAACCCAAGAAGGGGGGAAGCAGACTTGCCAGCCACTTGGAAATCTTATATATGAAAGAACCCTTGCATGATATTATAGGGCGTAAAGGAATGCCATCTTTGTGAGTTTTGGGAAGACCATAGAAGTAGGGAAGGGAGGGATTGGTGACTTTATATGATTCAAGCAATAAATCCGTTTAACGGATTTATAGAAATCTGCAGATATGGTGCTCAGGGGATCTTTAACTAATTTCTCATAGGTGTTTTCATCATTAAGAAGTTCCATGGCTTTATCAATATATGAATCCTTATCAAGAATAATAATTTTTTCGGACAAAGACGGAAAAATTATTATTCTTGATAAGGATTCATATATTGATAAAGCCATGGAACTTCTTAATGATGAAAACACCTATGAGAAATTAGTTAAAGATCCCCTGAGCACCATATCTGCAGATTTCTATAAATCCGTTCGCAAAATTGGTAAAAACAAGAAGAATATTGAATTGCTTGAATCATATAAAGTCACCAATCCCTCCCTTCCCTACTTCTATGGTCTTCCCAAAACTCACAAAGATGGCATTCCTTTACGCCCTATAATATAATGCAAGGGTTCTTTCATATATAAGATTTCCAAGTGGCTGGCAAGTCTGCTTTCCCCCTTCTTGGGTTCATTTTCTTCATCTCATCTTAAACATTCTGAAGATTTTATTAAAAAATTTAATAACTCAAATATTCCCTTAAGTAATGTAAAGCTCCTTAGTTTAGACGTAGAATCTCTGTTCACTAAAGTTCCAGTAGATAATGTTTTACAGTTCCTTAGCGTTAAACTGATTCCCTTTGCCGAGCATTTTCCACTAGGTCTTGAAAAAACCATGGATTTACTTAAGTTATGCGTCACTAATAATGTATTTTCCTTTAATGGTAGTTTTTATAAGCAAAAATTTGGTTGTAGTATGGGAAGCCCCTTGTCCCCCCTTCTGGCTAACTTGTATATGGAGTTTTTTGAGACAGAAATTCTAGTCAGTATTAAGCCCAAAGAAATGATATGGTTGCGATATGTAGATGATATATTTTCATATTGGGACTCCCGTTGGGGAGAATTTGACACATTTTTTAATAAACTTAATGATTTAGTCCCTAGCATCAAGTTTAAAACCGAATGGGAATCGGAGGGCCAGCTACCATTTCTGGATGTCTTAGTTATTAGAGAACCCAATAAATACTCATTTACTGTCTATAGGAAGAAAACTTTCTCTGTCTCTTATATACACTTTCTAAGCTATCATTCTTTGTCTGTAAAAACTGGTGTTGCATGCAATCTTTTCCTAAGAGGTCTTAGAGTGTGTTCCACTCATCATTTAAAATATGAATTCAAATTAATCCGCCAACAATTAGAAAGTCTCATGTATCCCGCGTATGTAATCGAAAAAGCAATTAACAAAGCAAACAAAATATTTTATAATGGGCCGACAGAACAGCCAAAAATAAACTTTACTAATACAATTAAAATACCCTATTTAGAAAATATTAAAATTCTTAGTGATCAATTAGGCAGAAGTAATCCTTTCATATTTAATTATCCCAAAACAATTGGTTCTTCACTAATTAACGTATATCAAAATAAAAAAGCTTTAGAAGCAGGGATTTATAAAATTGATTGCTGTTCCTGCGAAAAATCCTACATAGGTCAAACTGGTCGTTCGCTAGGCCAGAGAATTTCCGAGCACAAAAGAGCAGTAAGATATGGCGTTGAAAGTTCTGCTTTATTTGTGCATATGCGAGATACTGGGCACCCTATTAATTGGAGTGAGTCCTCATTGCTATATAAGAGTAATTGCCAATATAGGAGAAAGATACTTGAAGCAGCCATTATAGAAAAATCCGAAACATTAAATTTATCAAATGGACAGTGGAGATCTGACGTTGTGGATGAAGCATTATTAAAAGACCTCATTAAGAAGATTATGCCAAATGACCGTCCACCTGACCTGAGGTTTGAAGATAATCCCATCGTGAATCCTCCTGGGAATCATAGGTAGCATCTCTCCCCACCTTTATCCACAGCTCTGTATTTATCAATTCATTTGTACCTGAAGAGGACTGGAGTCCAGTCGTAATATATAGTACATCTTCGCTTCTTTTTGTGTTTTATTTATGGGCCTTTTTTTGCTTCATATTGTGCTGTGATATAACAGTTTATTTTGCATATATATATATATATATATATATATATATATATATATATATATATATATATATATATATATATATATATATATATATATATATATATATATATATATTATATATATATATATATATATATATATATATATATATATATATATATATATATATATATATATATATATATATATATATATATATATGGGTGTGTGTGTGTGTGTATATATATACATATATAAACATACATAAATATATATATATATATATATATATATATATATATATATATATATATATATATATATATATATATATATATATATATATATATAGTGAGGACGTGCTTCCAGTAGCTCTAATCTTGACCAAACTTAGTACAATGGAGAGTGGTGGTGTTCTTTGTGCTGGTGGTGTTAGTGGTAGTGGTGTTGGTGGTGGTGTCGTTGTTGGTGCTGTTTGTGGCTGTGCTGGGGATTTGTCCTCGTCTGACGCAAGCAAACTCATTTTTAATTTAAGAAATGAGTTGGCCGCAGTCAGGCAGGAGGTCAGATCCTTAGCTGAGGAGAACAGGGATCTGAGAGGTAAAGTAGAGGTGTTAACCAGGAAGGGTCGATTGAATAATGAAGACGACTGGAAAGTTGTGAATAAGGGTTCAACGAAAATGGTTCTTAAGAAAAATGATACTTTTAGACTACAGGTTGCTAATTCATTTAGGTCACTTAGAGATGAATGTGACAGTGGCGGCAGTAATTCTTCAGGAACCATAGAGTCAGATAGGTGTACTAGCGATCGTAAAAATGGAAGTGGGAAAAGCTCTCAGGTCAAGAGCCTAGGTAAGTCTCCCAAGGTCGGAGTAACCCATCCTCCGGATAAGTCTCGTTCTTTGGTAATTGTAGGGGATTCACTATGCAGATATGTAGACAGGAAACTCAGGCATAGAGTTAGAGGAAAATATTTTTTCCCTGGAGCAGGTATGAAGAAGGTGGGTGAGTCAATAAATAGCTGGATTGAGAAAAAAGATGTTGTTTGTTTGATAGCTGGGGGAAATGACGTGCAGGATGGTAGAAGTGAAGAGCTGATTAGGTTGTATAGACAAGCCCTGGATAAGATTAGGAAAAGGGGTGCAGTTCCTGTGATGTGTGGTATTCTCCCTAGGCTTAGCCAAAGTTCAGAGTGGTGGTCTCGAGCTATAGGAGTAAATGCTAGGATGAAAGTCTTCTGTCGGGAGAATAATATAGGTTTTATAGACGGGTGGGATCACTTCACTAGTCGTAAGCATATGTATGCAAGGGATGGAGTGCATCTTTCTAATTCAGGTGTCTCGGTATTGGCTGGTATGATAGACAGAGAGGTAGGGGGGTTTTGTTAGACACAAATAATGAAATGATTAATACTTGTGCAGAGAAATTAGTCAGTAAGGGTTCAGTAAATAGTGGGTCAAATAACTGGGAGTCTAAGGATAAGAACCATTTGTTACATAGAACAAATATTAACAAAAAGAATAGCCACAAGAAGGGTGAAACTAGAGAAAGTTTAAAAGTATATTATACAAATAGCCGTAGTTTAGGTAACAAGATAGAAGAACTGAGAGCCATAGTATGTAGTGAGAGACCGGATATAATATGCATTAGTGAAAGTTGGATTAAATTAGAAAGCAAACACCTTAAAGCTGAATACATAATTACAGGATATAAACTTTATAATGCTGATCGTAGTGCAGATAAAAGAGGGGGAGGGGTAATTATGTATATTAAAGATAGCCTCAGAAGCTGCATTAAGTCTGGAATTAAGACAAATCTAAATTCAGAAACCTTATGGGTTGAAATTAAAAATAATATAGAAAGTCTAGTTGTAGGAGTAGTCTACAGACCACCTGATCTAGATAATATAGAGTCGCAAGTTATATACGATGAAATTTCTAAAGTGAGCAGGTCAAATAGAGTTTGCATTGTAGGCGATTTTAATTTTAGACATATTAACTGGGAAACCATAACAGGTGATAGTAGCTCTAAGGAGTTTTTGGAAGTAGTAGAAGACAATTTCCTTTCTCAGCATGTACATGAAGCAACACGGGGGGTGAATACACTAGATTTAGTTCTTAGTAATAGAGAGAATATGGTTACAAATTTAGAAGTTGGTGAAAAATTGGGCAACAGTGACCATGATTCCATTAGATTTAACATAATTTTCAAGGAAACTATAAAGGAAAATAAGAATATTGTTCCAAACTTTAGAGCAGGAGATTTTGAGGGCTTAAAAACTAAATTATCTAATGAGGTATGGGAAGGGATTTCTGGGGTACAGATGTGGGTAGTTAATCCAGCAGGTCAGGTCGCAGGTAGCGGATTACCCCGAAATTTGGGTACCACATGCCAAGGATTATCACAAGATAAGATCAATACATTAAATTCTCTCACAGGAAAGAACAGCAGCCCGTCAGTTAATATAAATTTGGATGAGGAATATAACAATTTTGTCATGACTCTTAAGAATAGTCAGAGAGACTATATTCCCATGAAACATTGCAGATCAAGAAAAAATGACCCTAAATGGATGAACAATAGAATAAAGAATCTTATAGGTATTAAAAGAGGAATATACAGGAAACTAAAAAGAGGTGAAGAGCAGGTGAGGCAGCAATATATACAGTTAAACAGGGAAGTTAAAAAGATAGTTAGAGAGTCGAAAAGAAAATACGAAGTTAGAATAGCAGGAGAAGCTAAAGAAAATCCTAAAGGGTTTTATCAACATTATCAAACAAAATTTAAGGAAAAAGTCGGACCAATTGAAGTAGCCAATGGCCATATCACAGATGACGATAAAGTGATGTGTACATGTTTAAATGATTATTTCTTATCTGTATTTACAAATGAAAACTTGGAAAATATTCCGGAAGTAGAATCCATTTACAGAGACAGTCCCGATAATATACTTAGTTCAATAAATATTACGAGAGAGGAGGTAATAAAAGAAATAGATAAATTAAAGGCTCATAAATCTCCGGGACCTGATGGAATATATGCTAGAATATTAAAGGAATGCAAGGAAGAGCTTAGTTGTCCTCTAACTGCATTATTTAATAATTCAATAAAATTAGGATCGGTACCCATGGAGTGGAAATTGGCAGATGTGGTACCAATATTTAAAAAAGGAGAACGTGTTAAAAAGAATAATTATAGGCCGGTAAGTTTAACGTCAACAGTGGGTAAGATTCTAGAATCCATAATTGCAAATAAAATAAGGGCACATCTAGAATTACACAGACTGATAAAACTTTCACAACACGGGTTTCTTAAGGGTTTTTCGTGCCTTACAAACTTACTGTCTTTTTATTCAGAAGTTTACGAGGCAGTAGATTGTGGCAAAGAATATGATACAATATATCTAGATTTTAGCAAAGCTTTTGATAGAGTTCCTCACAAAAGATTAGTTAAAAAACTGGAAGCTCATGGTATAGGAGGAGCTGTGCTCAGATGGATCAAACAATGGTTAAAAGACAGAAAACAGAGGGTTTGCATAAATGGAGAGAAATCAGAGTGGGGCTCGGTTACAAGCGGGGTACCACAAGGCTCGGTACTGGGTCCTCTATTATTCATCGTATATCTAAATGATCTGGATTCGGATATCAGTAGTAACCTAAGTAAATTCGCAGACGACACTAAAATAGGTAGAACTATAAATGGAAAAGAAGACATTCATGCTTTACAGGAAGATCTAAATAAATTATCTGAATGGTCGGACAAATGGCAAATGGAATTTAATGTTGAAAAATGTAAAGTAGTTAAAATGGGTACTATAAAAGACAATACTAGTTATAAGCTAAATAACCATGAAATCATGAGTTCTCAGTGTGAAAGGGATTTGGGAGTTCTTGTGAGTAGTAGTCTTAAGCCAAGAGAGCAATGCACAGCAGTCAGAAATAAAGCAAACAGAATTTTAGGATTTATCTCAAGAAGCGTCAGCAATAGGACGGAAAAAGTTATTTTGCAGCTCTATCTTGCATTAGTTAGGCCCCATTTAGATTATGCTGTGCAATTCTGGTCACCCTATTATAGAATGGAAATTGAATCCTTGGAGAGAGTGCAACGAAGAATGACCAAGATGATACACAATATCAGAAATCTACCATATGAGGACAGATTAAAAAAACTCAATCTACATTCTCTAGAGAGGCGAAGAGTTAGGGGGGATATGATTGAAGTGTATAAATGGTTTAAAGGGATTAACAAGGGAGATATTAATAAAGTTTTAAAAATTCATGATCAAACCAGAACTCGTAATAATGGATTTAAGCTTGATAAATTTAGGTTCAGAAGGGAAATTGGTAAAAATTGGTTTGGTAATAGAGTAGCTGATGCATGGAACAAGCTTCCTAGTATGATAGTAAATGCCAATACCTTAGACACCTTCAAATGTAGATTAGATAGACATATGACAGAGGTAGGTTGGGTATGAGTAGGTTAGTGCTTATTAGAAAAATCATAAAAAGAAAAACAGAATAAATAAGTAGAATAGAATAGGTTAGACATGCTGAAAATACAATTCAAAAATGGAGCTGCCTCGTGTGTGCCAGTAGGCATGTTGCAGTGTCCTCTATTCTTATGTTCTTATGTTCTTATATATATATATATATATATATATATATATATATATATATATATATATATATATATATATATATATATATATATATATATATATATATATAAGAAGAACATAAGAATAGAGGACACTGCAACATGCCTACTGGCACACACGAGGCAGCTCCATTTTTGAATTGTATTTTCAGCATGTCTAACCTATTCTATTCTACTCTACTTATTTATTCTGTTTTTCTTTTTATGATTTTTCTAATAAGCACTAACCTATTCATACCCACCCTACCTCTGTCATATGTCTATCTAATCTACATTTGAAGGTGTCTAAGGTATTGGCATTTACTATCATACTAGGAAGCTTGTTCCATGCATCAGCTACTCTATTACCAAACCAATTTTTACCAATTTCCCTTCTGAACCTAAATTTATCAAGCTTAAATCCATTATTACGAGTTCTGGTTTGATCATGAATTTTTAAAACTTTATTAATATCTCCCTTGTTAATCCCTTTAAACCATTTATACACTTCAATCATATCCCCCCTAACTCTTCGCCTCTCTAGAGAATGTAGATTAAGTTTTTTTAATCTGTCCTCATATGGTAGATTTCTGATATTGTGTATCATCTTGGTCATTCTTCGTTGCACTCTCTCCAAGGATTCAATTTCCATTCTATAATAGGGTGACCAGAATTGCACAGCATAATCTAAATGGGGCCTAACTAATGCAAGATAGAGCTGCAAAATAACTTTTTCCGTCCTATTGCTGACGCTTCTTGAGATAAATCCTAAAATTCTGTTTGCTTTATTTCTGACTGCTGTGCATTGCTCTCTTGGCTTAAGACTACTACTCACAAGAACTCCCAAATCCCTTTCACACTGAGAACTCATGATTTCATGGTTATTTAGCTTATAACTAGTATTGTCTTTTATAGTACCCATTTTAACTACTTTACATTTTTCAACATTAAATTCCATTTGCCATTTGTCCGACCATTCAGATAATCTATTTAGATCTTCCTGTAAAGCATGAATGTCTTCTTTTCCATTTATAGTTCTACCTATTTTAGTGTCGTCTGCGAATTTACTTAGGTTACTACTGATATCCGAATCCAGATCATTTAGATATACGATGAATAATAGAGGACCCAGTACCGAGCCTTGTGGTACCCCGCTTGTAACCGAGCCCCACTCTGATTTCTCTCCATTTATGCAAACCCTCTGTTTTCTGTCTTTTAACCATTGTTTGATCCATCTGAGTACAGCTCCTCCTATACCATGAGCTTCCAGCTTTTTAACTAATCTTTTGTGAGGAACTCTATCAAAAGCTTTGCTAAAATCTAGATATATTGTATCATATTCTTTGCCACAATCTACTGCCTCGTAAACTTCTGAATAAAAAGACAGTAAGTTTGTAAGGCACGAAAAACCCTTAAGAAACCCGTGTTGTGAAAGTTTTATCAGTCTGTGTAATTCTAGATGTGCCCTTATTTTATTTGCAATTATGGATTCTAGAATCTTACCCACTGTTGACGTTAAACTTACCGGCCTATAATTATTCATTTTAACACGTTCTCCTTTTTTAAATATTGGTACCACATCTGCCAATTTCCACTCCATGGGTACCGATCCTAATTTTATTGAATTATTAAATAATGCAGTTAGAGGACAACTAAGCTCTTCCTTGCATTCCTTTAATATTCTAGCATATATTCCATCAGGTCCCGGAGATTTATGAGCCTTTAATTTATCTATTTCTTTTATTACCTCCTCTCTCGTAATATTTATTGAACTAAGTATATTATCGGGACTGTCTCTGTAAATGGATTCTACTTCTGGAATATTTTCCAAGTTTTCATTTGTAAATACAGATAAGAAATAATCATTTAAACATGTACACATCACTTTATCGTCATCTGTGATATGGCCATTGGCTACTTCAATTGGTCCGACTTTTTCCTTAAATTTTGTTTGATAATGTTGATAAAACCCTTTAGGATTTTCTTTAGCTTCTCCTGCTATTCGAACTTCGTATTTTCTTTTCGACTCTCTAACTATCTTTTTAACTTCCCTGTTTAACTGTATATATTGCTGCCTCACCTGCTCTTCACCTCTTTTTAGTTTCCTGTATATTCCTCTTTTAATACCTATAAGATTCTTTATTCTATTGTTCATCCATTTAGGGTCATTTTTTCTTGATCTGCAATGTTTCATGGGAATATAGTCTCTCTGACTATTCTTAAGAGTCATGACAAAATTGTTATATTCCTCATCCAAATTTATATTAACTGATGGACTGCTGTTCTTTCCTGTGAGAGAATTTAATGTATTGATCTTATCTTGTGGTAATCCTTGGCATGTGGTACCCAAATTTCGGGGTAATTCGCTACCTGCGACCTGACCTGCTGGATTAACTACCCACATCTGTACCCCAGAAATCCCTTCCCATACCTCATTAGATAATTTAGTTTTTAAGCTCTCAAAATCTCCTGCTCTAAAGTTTGGAACAATATTCTTATTTTCCTTTATAGTTTCCTTGAAAATTATGTTAAATCTAATGGAATCATGGTCACTGTTGCCCAATTTTTCACCAACTTCTAAATTTGTAACCATATTCTCTCTATTACTAAGAACTAAATCTAGTGTATTCACCCCCCGTGTTGCTTCATGTACATGCTGAGAAAGGAAATTGTCTTCTACTACTTCCAAAAACTCCTTAGAGCTACTATCACCTGTTATGGTTTCCCAGTTAATATGTCTAAAATTAAAATCGCCTACAATGCAAACTCTATTTGACCTGCTCACTTTAGAAATTTCATCGTATATAACTTGCGACTCTATATTATCTAGATCAGGTGGTCTGTAGACTACTCCTACAACTAGACTTTCTATATTATTTTTAATTTCAACCCATAAGGTTTCTGAATTTAGATTTGTCTTAATTCCAGACTTAATGCAGCTTCTGAGGCTATCTTTAATATACATAATTACCCCTCCCCCTCTTTTATCTGCACTACGATCAGCATTATAAAGTTTATATCCTGTAATTATGTACTCAGCTTTAAGGTGTTTGCTTTCTAATTTAATCCAACTTTCACTAATGCATATTATATCCGGTCTCTCACTACATACTATGGCTCTCAGTTCTTCTATCTTGTTACCTAAACTACGGCTATTTGTATAATATACTTTTAAACTTTCTCTAGCTTCACCCTTCTTGTGGCTATTCTTTTTGTTAATATTTGTTCTATGTAACAAATGGTTCTTATCCTTAGACTCCCAGTTATTTGACCCACTATTTACTGAACCCTTACTGACTAATTTCTCTGCACAAGTATTAATCATTTCATTATTTGTGTCTAACAAAACCCCCCTACCTCTCTGTCTATCATACCAGCCAATACCGAGACACCTGAATTAGAAAGATGCACTCCATCCCTTGCATACATATGCTTACGACTAGTGAAGTGATCCCACCCGTCTATAAAACCTATATTATTCTCCCGACAGAAGACTTTCATCCTAGCATTTACTCCTATAGCTCGAGACCACCACTCTGAACTTTGGCTAAGCCTAGGGAGAATACCACACATCACAGGAACTGCACCCCTTTTCCTAATCTTATCCAGGGCTTGTCTATACAACCTAATCAGCTCTTCACTTCTACCATCCTGCACGTCATTTCCCCCAGCTATCAAACAAACAACATCTTTTTTCTCAATCCAGCTATTTATTGACTCACCCACCTTCTTCATACCTGCTCCAGGGAAAAAATATTTTCCTCTAACTCTATGCCTGAGTTTCCTGTCTACATATCTGCATAGTGAATCCCCTACAATTACCAAAGAACGAGACTTATCCGGAGGATGGGTTACTCCGACCTTGGGAGACTTACCTAGGCTCTTGACCTGAGAGCTTTTCCCACTTCCATTTTTACGATCGCTAGTACACCTATCTGACTCTATGGTTCCTGAAGAATTACTGCCGCCACTGTCACATTCATCTCTAAGTGACCTAAATGAATTAGCAACCTGTAGTCTAAAAGTATCATTTTTCTTAAGAACCATTTTCGTTGAACCCTTATTCACAACTTTCCAGTCGTCTTCATTATTCAATCGACCCTTCCTGGTTAACACCTCTACTTTACCTCTCAGATCCCTGTTCTCCTCAGCTAAGGATCTGACCTCCTGCCTGACTGCGGCCAACTCATTTCTTAAATTAAAAATGAGTTTGCTTGCGCCAGACGAGGACAAATCCCCAGCACAGCCACAAACAGCACCAACAACGACACCACCACCAACACCACTACCACTAACACCACCACTCTCCATTGTACTAAGTTTGGTCAAGATTACAGCTACTGGAAGCACGTCCTCACTGGATGAACCCAGGAACTAAACGGACTCCTATACCTATTTAATTTGTCATTGGGTAAGTAATTTCAGAGAAAAACAATTATCAGATTCACTCAAAACTTATCAGAAAAAGATAATTTTTTTCAGAAATAGAAGGGGTGCATAAAACAAATCTTAACCACAATAAAAATCTAGTTTTGACAGATCACTCCCAATAAAGCTTATCACATCAACCAAAGCAAAGTGGTCAGTTACTGAAATAAGAATTAATATCCATTGACCTCAAGAAGCAATCAAGGATGTTATGATCACATCAGCATATGCGCGAGACTCGTGATATGCGCGAGACTCGCGCATATATATATATATATATATATATATATATATATATATATATATATATATATATATATATATATATATATATATATATATATATATATATATATATATATATATATATATATATATATATATATATATATATATATATATATATATATATATATATATATATATATATATATGTAAATATATATATATATATATATATATATATATATATATATATATATATATATATATATATATATATATATATATATATATATATATATATATATATATATATATATATATATATATATATATATATATATATATATATATATATATATATATATATATATATATATATATATATATATATATATATATATATATATATATATATATATATATATATATATATATATATATATATATATATATATATATATATATATATATATATGTATATATATATATATATATATATATATATATATATATATATATATATATATATATATATATATATATATATATATATATATATATATATATATATATAAAGCAATGAACTGTTAACATACAGTCTAAAATGGTAAGAAAAACCTATTAAAGAAAACAACGAAAATATATTTGAAGTACTTATTAATTTCGTGACCTTATTTGGCCACATTTTCATAATACTTTAAAAATGTGGCCACATAAGGTCACTATGGTCCGAAATAGCCTATATGAAATTTAAAAAAAAGCACACATTATGTTTGTCCTCACCTCTCAAACCCTCAGGCGACTCATTGCTATCAGACGTCAATAAACTACAGGCCGAAACTTTCCAGTAGGCTAATAGACGAGCCTACACAGCAGCAAAAAAAAAAGTATATATATATATATATATATATATATATATATATATATATATATATATATATAGATAGATAGATAGATAGATAGATAGATAGATAGATAGATAGATAGATAGATAGATAGATAGATAGATAGATAGATAGATAGATAACTGTAGCACAATTGACGGGAATAATTTTTTCAATTTTATCTTAACCTTTTCCTATAACGACAGCTAACGATATTCCCGGAAGAAATTTCTTTTCTTTCAAAATCCTTTCTGAAATCTTCGTCCCTTTTTATTTCAAGCTCTTTTTCTCAATGGGTTCATGAACTTAATCCTTCTCTTCCTGGATTATTGATAATAATCCTATCCCATCTGGAGGAAATGCCTTTTATCAGAGTATTATTAAAAAAGATATGAAGATAAAAAAAAGTATTTAGAATGTATTAGTCATTTGGAAATGACAATCTAAAGAGATTGACATTGCGTTTGAAGGTATAATTTTTTTTTATTTTTTTTCTATTCACAAGTTTCTCTTTCATATAATTTCGTTTTTCCACTTACAGATAGGCAATTGTAGTCACCGTGGCTGAAGCGGTAGCGTCCGCGACTCTGAGGCGTCAGGTCGAGGGTTCGCGCCCCGTCACGGTCTGAGGTTAGCAAGGGCATGCACTCAGGGTAACGATTACATCTGCCAAAACAAGTCCTTCTCAAGAAGGCAACCGTCCTAGCCTTTGGCAGAAAAGGGAGTCCGTGACGCAAAACCGAACACTTACAGAAAGGCAATTGCGATTAAATAATGATTGATTTATTTCCAATTATATGAGTATTTTTCTCGTTTGAGAAAAGGTATTTGAATTTTCTAAAATTCATAAACATAAGCAAGCATTCCTAGATTCTAGTTTTTCCATTTGATTTTACTTTGAATTTCATTATCTAGTTCTTCAGATACTGAAAGATAATGATTTTGCTTTCATTCATTTAAATGAGCTTTGCTCGTAGTATTTTTCTGCACACAAAAATTTTATTTCCTTTTTTTTTTAATGAAATTAGGGTCTCTTAAGGCCCTTTTCTATTGTCTAATTAACTGTACTTTTATAATCAGCTGGTCATGGACATTTATTTTTTATTTTTAAGTAAGCATATCTTGCAGTGTACGCCTGCTCAGCGATCTTTATTTCCCTTTTATATCAAATTTAGAACCAAGGGTTCACCAATTCAGAAATATTTCTGTTCATAGTGAACCATATTCCAAGTGAATTTGTTCAAGATATTCATTAACAGGAGTGATCTCGTCTCATTTACTTAATCAGGTTATTCCTATCAGTCAAAACTCCAAATTGTTCTGGTTTTACGTCACGGACTCCATTTTCTACCAAGGGTTAGGACGCTTGCCTTCTTGCGAAGGACTTGTTTTTGGCAGATGTAATCCTTACCCTGAGTGCATGCCCTTGCTAACCTCAGACCGCGACGGGGCGCGAACCCTTGACCTGACGCCTCAGAGTCGCGGACGATACCGCTTGAGCCACGGTGACTACAATCGAAACTTCAAATATTCTTTTTATTTAATATTGTGAATCATAATCCTACTGTTTTATTATTTAATGTATCATTTATGTTTTTCCCATTCCTATTACGCAACTATTCCAAATATATATATATATATATATATATATATATATATATATATATATATATATATATATATATATATATATATATATATATATATATATATATATATATAGATATATATATATATATATATATATATATATATATATATATATTCTCTAATTCTTGGATGATATTTTCACAGCTAGGCTACTCAAATAATAATTTTTTTTTTTTACTCTACAGTAGGCAACCAAATTCTTACATAGTCAATTATCAGTATTTTGTTATGCGGTATCTAACACGAGATCAATATCCTTTTACAAAAACATCAAAATCAGCAAACTAAAAGAAACTTCTTTACAGTACAGGACGATCGATAGATGATGCAGAATTCATATGAAATAAAAATAAACGATAAAATGGAGAAAAAAAACCTTCTTACTCTCCATGAGATTCAGATCGAAGCATTTTAATTCATTTTGAATATTTGTATAAGCATTTGGTCTTACAACCAGGGGCGTTTGACTACTTGGAGAGATTGCAGTGAATATATGCTTTTATTCTTTTAGAAACGTTTTTGTGTTCCTATTTTCTGAGTCATTTAACTCATAGCATTAACTGAATTCAAAAGAGTATATGGGACTTACTAGGTACTTAGTGCTATCCTATTAAAAAAAATCCTCTCTATTTTCTTAATTTTGAGCGATATATTCCTTCAAATCCTTCATTGCATTCGGATGAACTGAATAAGTCTTGTAGTCTATCTACTGCCTTTCTGACCCCTCCCTCCCTATTTTTTTTTATATATATATTTTCTGAGTGACATTAAACGCGTACTAGTAATT
>JAXCGZ010000171.1:27500-30000 GCA_037179515.1 Halocaridina rubra
CCAAGACGCTACAGACCGAGTGCACTTACTTTAATAAATTCAAGTTTGTTTGTTTTTTTCCAGGATAGTAAATGACAAATCCTTCATATCATATTTGCAGTGAAGAAGAATCATATTACATAAAGGAAATTTGGAAGCTTACAAACTCTGATATGCCCTGAAAGTTTTTCTCTTGCCACAATGGCTGTATAGAATACTGAAGCAATGTAACATGCCTGTTTTGCCTATCTATTTCCTTAGATTATTACAGTATTGCAAGACACGTTCCTCTCCTCCATATTATTCAATATTAATTAAAATGGTGGCAGCGGTAGGATCACTTTAAAATCGTGTATGCTGATAGCGGATGTTACATGGAAGAAACGTGAATATATGAACAGTTTGTTGAATGCCAATGCTTTGTTTCATCGTGTACAAATAGCCGTTTTCCCAACGAGCTTCTTTTCATAACATGTTTCCGATTCGAGGATAGCAATGTTTCAAGGTAATGGCAACTCCAGTAGGCTGTCTCTTAATGGTGATAATGCCATTTTAAATCTTCAGATTAAAGTTTTAGCTGTATCTAATAGCATCAGCAAAACATAAGAAATCAAGTGGAATGAAAATTGTTCCTGTTGACAAATGAAATTCTATAATTCCTTGGATTTTCCTTCTTTTAATGATCCAGATGCTGCAGACTTTTTGCAGGTATATTCTTTTGTTCTTACTAGACTTGACTCTCACTTTGCTCAAAGAAAGAACGAATAAGCTGTACGCTGCAAATTTTGAAAATGTTTTCAAAAGACGGGTGAGTCTCTGGAATCCTTTATAGATAGACTTAAGATTTTATTAAAAGAGGGTGCATATGGTAATGAGAGATACAAAACTCTCAGAGTCCAAAAAGCCTTTGAATGTAGTAATGATGGCTTGAAATTCTTTTTAATGATGAGGATTTATATTTGAAAAAAAAACTTTCATACAGATTTTTAAGCTTCACAAAATCAGATGCGCATTTACAGAGAGAACAACATTGATAATATATTAAGTTGTGTAGTAGGCCTAAGCAGAACGAAGTAATTTCAGATATTCGCCAAAGTAAAAAAGACTCCATTTGTCTTGAATATATTTCAAGACAGTTTATTTCTACTTACATATGTAAGTGTTGTTTGCATGACTGTTTCATTTTTACTGTAACTTGTGTGTATGCCAGTATATATACAGACACAGTATGTATATGTACGCATTTATTTGAATTATATACGTATATTCATATGTATAGTGTAAATATAGTTCATTATTTAGGCTAGTTGTAGAAAAGAGAGAGAAATTCAAGACGCTGGCAATAACAGCGCCTGTGTGAACAAAGAATCATTATGTACAGAAGTGTTTCCACCCGTATTCCCACCTAGCAGGATGGAGCCCTAGTTAGCCCCTAGTTACAGGTACTCCTACAGAGAGGGGAGTTTTATGAGACTTTTTGTCCGAATTACAGTTAGTTGTTCTCGTGAGATGCTACTACACCTTTATGCATGTGACATGATATTGACACGTCAAATCGGTCGTTGTTGAGATGTATAAAATACAATTGCTACCGTGATCCTTGACGGTACATATAAATTAAATAACTAGTAATTAAACAGTTGCTCCTCTGAAGTACAAGACGATATTAGAGCTTAACCACAAGTTGTGAGATTAGATTATATGCTGTTTGTTGTCGATATCTGGGTATTGATGATATATTAGTACAGATATAGATATTTATTTCTAACAATACTCTTTTCTACATATGTAATGAATAAGGAGCTCATTTTGGAAGAACACTCTTGGGTAGAATTTGTTAGAAAATTCATTATTTTGTATGAGGAGGTTTATTTATTAATTCACATATCAACAGTTCACAAGCCCTCATAAATATTTGCATTTATGCTTATGCATGTGATATTAATAATATTTTTATTGGTAGAGGACTGTATTTCGAGATTGTTGTAGGCCTCTTCCGATGCTGTGTCAGGATTTCCAAACTTAGAGGGTTCTGAGATCGAAGATTAATAACACACAGAAAGTCCTTCACAGCTTTTGGCCCTTCAAACCGGATAAGAATTGATGTTATAATGGTCAAGATAGTGTAAATTTTAGATAAACTTCCACCTTAAATATATGCAATATTGTTAACTATATTGCATATCTTTCAAATGCTTGCAAAAATATTTATCAAGTGAAATATGGATGATTTAACCGTAGGGTTTTGCACGTTCTACCCTTCCTTTAAAGAATGGGTATAACGTGCAAAACCCTACGGTTAAATCATCCATATTTCAGTTACTAAATATTTTTGCATGTATTTAAATGAAGACTGCAAGCATGACTTTGAAATTGAAATGGTTGTTGATATAAATAAGTGTATTCTTTTATCGAGTGGAAAAAGTGTTTGTGTCTTTGTGGAAACGAAATATATTTTCGTATTTAATTTTCCGCTAAGTAAAATAGAAGGTAGTATCCAATTTCTGTTGGGTGCATGGTG
>JAXCGZ010000171.1:35000-40000 GCA_037179515.1 Halocaridina rubra
CAAAGTTCTAACTAACTGTCTCTGCCCTGGGTGGCTCTTGAAATACCCCCAGGGGCAGGGCGTGGCTTGACATCCAATTCTGCCAATGAAATCAAGTGACATCTAGTCCTGCCAATCAACGCCAGGTTCGAAGTGGAATCCCGCCTACTTCCGGGGAGGAGCTATTGGGCATCTCTCCAGGGCATGTACTTACGTACGGGCCACATGTTTATGTTTCTTGTGGTTTAGGAAATGGCTAACTTCCTGGCCTTTCCTGCCCTTCTCCAGGTTCCGGTCATATATCTCCTTGACACTTTCTACAAACATTGTAATAAAATATCTGTGCCCTCGACCAACCGTTACCCCTCAAGATTCGTTACAAGTTTCAGATTCTGGCTTCAGCATGACGGACTGGCTTCAGCATGACGGAAGTCATACGACATCCCTCCCAACCAAAACTGAAATATCTCTTATTTCAGTCGAAGCATGGGCTAATTTTCCGGGAGCTCTTGGACATATCCTAGCTAACATTAGTTTACAATAGAAATGGGGCCGAATTATTTAAGCTATCATCTAAGAAATCCTATTTCTATGAACCCTAAACAAATTATACAAACATAATATATATATAGTATAATTTCAGTGTGTAACTAATATCAAACATTAATTAAGATCAAAAGTCAGTTTAAATCAAAACATTAATTCATCTACTTCTCTCGTTTCTTTAAAAGACAAAATTGAGTTAATTACAGTAGAATTATGACTCATTTAGAACATTAGCAAACAATTAAGTAGAGTATTAGCATGTATAAACATGTAAAATGCAATAGACCATAACATCAATAGTAATTTCTATAAGAAACCTTATCTTATAATTTCTACTCTTATTGTTACTATGGGCATTAATTTATTTTAAAATTTGGCCTTAAAACTACTCCTGAAACAAAACATGTTTTACTGTGTGTAAAGTCGAAACATTTACTATCTTGATATGCAATTACTATTCAGAGACCAATTAATATAAAAACTTAATGAACACAAAGATTAAATCATAATTCAAATAATAATAATGCTAAAACAAAACACTAATATTATTTAAGCAGAAAAACAACTTATTAATCTTAGTTCAAATCATACAATTTATCCTCAAACAAAACATTTGTTACTTTCATATTATATTGCTATTCAGAGACCAATGGATAGGAGAACTTAATGGACACAAAGATTAAATCATAATTCAAATAATAATAATGCTAAAACAAAACACTAATATTATTTAAGCAGAAAAACAACTTATTAATCTTAGTTCAAATCATACAATTTATCAACGGCACTTATTCAAAACTATATCTAAGGGAGACTCTGAGTTTTTCGCTTAAAATTATCTTAAAGCTAGTAAAACAAAAAAATAAACATAAAAATAAAAATGACATGTATGGGGATCTCCTTGTTTCTGGGATTTCATCAAGATTACATGGTTTTTTAAAGTAGTTTAAAACTTTTATTTTTTAGGACTGTTCTCTCTTTCTAGGACGACTTTTAATTTCTCTGTCTAGGACGACTTTTAATTTCTCTGTCCACGACTTTTAATTTCTCTGTCTAGGACGACTTTTAATTTCTCTGCCCAGGACGACTTTTAATTTCTCTGTCTAGGACGACTTTCGTTTTCTCTGTCCCTTGCTCATGAATTCTTGCTAGGTGCGATTCCACGGTTTCCCTCGGGGATTCTATTTTTTCACTCCCTCGCTGTCCTTGCTGCAGGCCCAGGTTTGTTGCCATATCTCCGTTACTCGGATAGGCAAGACAAAAAGGACAAGGACTGGGCCCATCCGCTAATCCTTCGAGCCCGGCTTCCTCGTCCCGCCCTCGGCCGATCTTGACTAAGACCACCACGCAGGAGACCTGCAACGTCACAGCGATTCTCTTCCGTACGGCCATCCACACGTACCTTCGAAGCAGATCTCGGGATGAAAATTTGAACCTCTGTCACTACTACAGTTGTAAGAAAGGTTCCCTATGACTTCAGGGTACCAACAATGGCCATACGTTGGTAATCGAGGCTATACTTTGCCTCCCCTGCAACTGCAAGTGATTGCAATCTCTATTCAATGGGCACTAGGGACTTGTCTGAGCGGACAAAATCTAAAGACTTTTAGAACTTGCAGGTCGGGGCTGCCTAGGAATAGGGTGGTAATGGAAGGTATGTGTCTACACAACTAGATTATTATTCCAAGATACTTAGGACTTAGCAACTGCTACATAGCATTACTCTACTATAAATGTCAAAAAGAACAATCATTAAATGCTGAGAAAAGCCACTAAAGAAACATTCTTATTAGCGGTGGCTACAGTAACATCAAGTATGAATTCAGATAAAAGATACAAATCATCAAGTTACTGCTGATTTCATTTCAAAAATAATAATTAGCAACAGGCCATTGAGAGATAGCAACAATATCAGTCAACATAATAACATTACTAATAATCATGATCAAAAAATAAGAATAATAAACAATAAAAATAAATGCACTAAATCAGAAATATCAATATATATACAATGGAGACTGGCATTCAGAAGTAAGAACAGAGTTCTATACTTATACTTCATGGCAATGCTCATTCTAACACAGTCTCTTTTAATATTTAAATTCCTGCTGTCATAATCAATGTATATATATATACCATAAGTGGCAACTCGCTGGCTCCACAATTTGTCAATGGGAGTTCTATCTATTCTCTAAACAGTTGCGACATGTGGCACAAACATTTATGCAAATGGCGGTACTACCGATGTCTTATCAGTATTTATGCAATAACAGCATGCAACAATCTATTGACTGCAATAAAATGTAGGCACAATTATCGCCTAGCTTCGCTGGAAAAAAACGCACACAAAAAAAAATCAAAGACAGCAACGTTCTTTTAGCATTGAACGGAGCCTCTGTCAGGCTCAGAGTCGAGTGAAAGGTAGGAGAGAGAGAGAGAGAGAGAGAGAGAGAGAGAGAGAGAGAGAGAGAGAGAGAGAGAGAGAGAGAGAGAGACTGGGCGACCTTGAAATACGTCGTGGCCTCCAGTCTGTGTCAGCTGAGACGGGCCTCTTCCTTTTAACTTGTACTGAAAATAAAAAAGTGTCGCAGAGTATCTCTAATAATAAAATAAATAAACAAATGAACGTGAACAAACGTTAGCACTGACTATCGATAGAGTCTTACGTTTATTGTCAGCTCTCACTCTTTCTTTACGACCAAGCTGAAATAATTTTGATAAAACATTATCATGGCTAAAACTCGCAAAGTTTTATTTTATCAATCTAACATATCTCTTCAGACAAATAATGTATATACTGCAGCTAGCAAAGAAAATAAAGAATCATTCATAGATTCACGTCCTTTATCACGTAACATCTATCTTGGAATCTCTCGGAAATCGAATAATAATCTCAATGGCGGAGTAGGGGACAAAACAAAAATAAAACAAACTTGGCATTTCAACCATATCTGGGCAGGTGGAGAATTACTTTCTCATCCATATCCGTCACTAGATATTGCAACAGCGCATCACCTCCCATAAATACACTCTGATATGGCATGCAGAAGGACCTGGCGGAGCAGGGGAACGATCCTCGCAGACTCCCCAATCATGCTTCCTAACGGTGCTTTCCGCGATTTCACCCCCTAGAGCAACCCCCCCATTATACCCCCAGTCATTCATACTCATTCTCTGCCTCACTCGCTGCATCACTTACAAAACAATCGTCCCCTTTCTGTAAAATTCCCTTTAATTTACAACGTTGGTTGTAAGAAGAGTAAGGGTGAAATCTCGGTTGGGCCGGACGGTCACAAACTGCCTCACTAGTCCTAAGTCCCATTCTAACGAACAAACAAACATTCTACTCCCTTGAAGCTACGTTTGGGTGACACTGAAAAACCTTCCCTATTCTAGGACAGCACAAATTCCTCTAATTTACTCTTACTTTCGCCTGCATAGCGCGAAATAAAAAAAACTCATCTCTAAACAATATCACAAAATTTCTTATTCTTCAAAAATAAAATGCCACACACGTATCGTAATGTTAATCCCTTCATCATAACAACATTAAAAAACAATCTGTCATTTATGTCTTTCTTTCGCTAAAACATTACTCCCCCGGAGAAAAAAACAAACAAAAAAAGAAAGAACCTTGAAAACAGGCGCAATCTTAACACTCGATTTCTTACGCTTTAAGAAATTAATATAACAATGATTTCACGTACATTAAATATCAAGGATCAGTACAATTACTACAGATTTATAATAACGAGGTTGGGAGATCGAATGGTCACTTCCGCATTCCTTTCTCGAAAATCACACGTGTTCTAAGTAAAACCTTAAAAGCAGATTCAAGTATATTACTCACTATAATTCTTACACTTAAGAAATTAATATACTGTAATAGTGATTTCACGTGCGTTAAATTTGTCAATTAAAAATCGATACATTCGCGTTCTTAAAATTCAATCTAGGCATTAATACAAATAAATGGAACACACTTCCAACGAAATTTCTTTACATTACTCAAATTATAACAAAAATGGAGTTTATTACTGCTTATAGCTATTAGTACAAATTATCCATGTTAGTAATGGGTACAGAAATTCTACTTTTATCAACTTATTAGGCGCCACACCCCTCATAGGCGGGTTGGCTGAGTCAAAGCATAACTACAAGATAAAATGGCGGCATCCACCGACCTCAATTTCTTTTACTAATTGTCCCATTACTCACTGGATACAGATCACAAGTACTTAGCTATTTTAAGGAGGTGGTCCGGAAGAACTTCATGGCAGAAGGCAAGGAAGGAGGGGGTTCTCCTTCTTCTCTTCGAGTAAAATCGACGAATCGCCGTCTTCTTGGTCGGATCCGGCAACTTATACTTCTTGTAATGGGCATTTTCACTCAATGCTCCGGTCACACTTCGGCTTACTAAGAAATATCTTAGGAATAGTTCCTTCAAAGTTTTATAATATTCTCTATTTGACCAC
>JAXCGZ010000171.1:47500-60000 GCA_037179515.1 Halocaridina rubra
GTGCATGCCCTTGCTAACCTCAGACCGCGGCGAGGCGCGAACCCTCGACCTGACGCCTCAATGTCGTGGACGCTACAGCCTGAGCCACGGTGACTACATTATTTTCTTGAAGATTAACATGTGTTTTTTCTTTTGTTTGTATTAATGTGCTTTGTAAGCTGTATAATTATATCAGAGGAGTTGATAACGTTTTGAAATACAAAGAAACCTTGTTGTAAGTTAAAAGAGTTAATATATTGTAATGGACTGAGAGGTGACAGAGTTTTTTTTCCTAAATGTATATTATATTCAGTCACATTGTCTAATTATTTTTGTTATCCCATGTTATGGAAATGTTAGGTTAGGATAACACATTGAGGAGGGAACCTTGGTTTAAATCCTGTAGATTTCCTGAGGGAAAATCTAAAAATCTGAATTTTCTTTAACATTTGAAAGTTGGTGTCATTTAAAAAAACTGGACTATATCCTACAGGTTTTCTGAGGAATAAAATTTTTTGTTTTCAAAACTTTCTTTTTTTAGACCGTTTTATGTATGACTGTTAGCTCCCGTTTGAATCGGGTTAGCACAGACATGTTGAAACTGGTGATTAAGGATGGAGGCCTTTCCTAGAGAACCGTGGCGTGATCGAACCTGTGTTACTCAAACTTGTCACTTCTTGAATCACACAATCTACCAGTAAGGAATCGAGGCCCCCTTCGGCTTCCAACACCTCTAGATAAGCCTCGTCCAGGCAAGAGAGTTTCGGCTGTTTACTGGGGAGCTTACTGCTGTGGCTGGTCACTACAGTGGGGGGCTGGGGGCCTGTGCCGGCTGGCGACCGACCTATGGGTCCTCCATGACCCGTTCCACCCATCCGTGGGTGGAGAATCTAAAACAAAAACCTCTAGATATATGAATTTCTTTGATATTTGAAAAGGGCATTTTTATCTTACTTATTTTAATCATATGTTATATCTTTTTCATCTTCGGGAGGTCCATGAATAAAGTTCTTCGTGTCTCGCGTATCAGATCCTGAGTACTACTGCCATGAGGCGATGTCTCAATCTTAATCTTCCGAGGATAGGAAATAGAGGGTAGGGGTACCTGGCATCCCCTGTCGACTCAATAGTAAAGTGAGTATACCATTTTCTTTTTGTGTGTGTGAGGGACTGAATACGTAACAGTTTTTTCCCCGGGTAGGCTTTGATATAGGCAAAAATACCTTGCTCACAGCTTTTATGAATAAGGAATGATATTAAAGAGTAAAGCATCAGAAACTGTAAAAGGAAAAAGATGGGTGCATATGAATTCTCAATCAGAGATATAGGGAAACATTTGGAAGAAAAAATATATACTCTTATTTTGCAAATCTTTGAACTGCTTTGAATCTTTTCAAAAAGAAAAAAGTAAACAAAATAAATAAAAAAAAACTCAAATATTTACTAAGTCTCTACTAGAAGTAAAATAAAAATTTGGAAGGGAAAAAAATATTTATTTTATATATATATATATATATATATATATATATATATATATATATATATATATATATATATATATATATATCCAAGAAAGTTCTAAAAATATCCATAACTTGAAAAGAAAAAGCAAATTAACGTATAATTTTAAATAAAATCTTTATGTATATCTACCAGATATAGTGAAAAATATAAAATATATATATATATATATATATATATATATATATATATATATATATATATATATATATATATATATATATATATATAAATCCGTACATTTTCATTCCAGAGAGTTTTTAGATGTTTCATACCTTCTCATAGATATTTTAAATTAAAATCCTTTTCTGAAAGACTACAATAGTTTCTCACTATTTATAACTCTTATCATCACTCCAACACTCGCATTTCTGTCTCTTCGTATCTGAGATTGGGAAATCTGAAATACTCACTATTTCATAATTCCAATTTCCCATTCAGAAGACTTTGCTTTCAATTGTAAGTTTTTTTTATATACATGAAAGGTGAAATCTTAGAAAGATAAACTTTCACAGATTATATATCTCTTTCTTGTCTCATAGCCTGAATTAGTGTTTTTAATTCTCTTCTGTTTGAATGCAAGGATTATACTCGCTTACATTATCTAAATTTATTCTTCTGTTTCTTTATATTATCCTTGTTATGAATCTGGTCTTAGCAATGCATTTACTTAATCAAATTACAATACGTGATTGATGCTCCTATTTCTTTAGTTATTGACAGAGTTAATTTTTGTTTGCTTTATATGGTATAATTAATCTTATTAATCTCTGTTCGAATGGGGGATGGATGCAGACAGGATGGAGCTATAAGAGGGGATTAAAGTTGGATGACCTTCCTAACACCTTGCTGCGTATTCGAACCCGTATTTGTCAGGCTCGTCTCCTCCTGACACGAGGGGATCTACCCTTGAGATAGTGATAGAGAAGAATGTTCATGCAGTAATGCATTCATAAATTTCTACAATAACTTGCACAAATATAGGAATCTTCTTGAGGTATTTCAACTCCACAAAAATATCTCGGAATATATATATATATATATATATATATATATATATATATATATATATATATATATATATATATATATATATATATATATATACATATATATATACATATATATATATATATATATATATATATATATATATATATATATATATATATATATATATATGTATGTGTGTGTGTGTGTGTGTGTGTGTGTGTGTGTGTGTGTGTGTGTGTGTGTGTGTGTGTGTGTGTGTGTGTGTGTGTGTGTGTGTGTGTGTGTGTGTGTGTGTGTGTGTGTGTAGTTGGCACTATATATGTGTAGTTGGCACTATATTATAAATTATAAACATGGGTTTTTAGTCTCCACCCTTGTCTTTAACATTAATGCTTACCCCGTGAATGTAGTGTCTAAATAACAGATAATAAAGTGAAATAACTTTACAGGAAAAATATTGAAGGGTTTTCTATGTTACTAAAGAAAATTAAAACACGGAGACTATTTGGCAATTTGTGCTCTTTCTGCTTACGTAATAGAGTGATCCCAATTTAGTTTTTATTCTGAATATTGCTGCTTCTAAATCCTTTCTAAGGAGAGATCAAGTGAGAACCTAATCTTAACACATTATTTTCTTTGCTTTGGTGCTATATTACGGGCCCATTAGTTAAACTCCCTTTGTTTGAGATGAGGTGCAGTTGGAAATAACAGTTTTTTGTGTATTTATGTCACAATTAGTCCTCATTCAAATGGGGATGGGGAACACAAATAAGGTTGGAGCTACCTGATTATGATGGGTTACCTTTCTTAGAGGCTCAAGGCTTGATCAGAGTCCCAAGTGTCAGGACCATCGTCCTCCAACTTAAGTTCTGCCAATGAGTTAGGTGTCCCTTTCACATCCCGACTCACATGTTCTACCACTGAGTTAGAAACCCATCATCTTATTGTCTATGTTTATTTACTAGTTTTTCTATTTATTTTCTTTTATTTTTTACTTTTTAAGACTGTGGTAACATTTTTTCCCCAGGAATTAGATCCTAGAATGTACTACAAGTTTTCGCTTAGAATGTCTAAAGTAAACAGTTAGAATATATGTAAATAAAAAATTTTGTCTAATACAATGTTAGCATTTGAAAATCCAGTACTGCTTAACGTTACATCTAAAAGAACTACAATTAAAGTACAGGATAAATGCCATTTATAATCGAAATAAGAGTTGAAAATGCAGATGATTACATTTCTTGAAACAAAACTATATTTCAAAATTCCAAAAGACAATGTTTTTTTTATATTGTGCAAAGAAAAAAGAATATCAAAACTAGAGGATACATAACACTCACATCATCTACTATAAATCAAAATAAATGTAGGTAACATGCCTATACTAAGAATAAGTACATCATATGGATATATCACCATTCCTATACCTAGTGTATTGTAGTATTGAGTCAAGAACAGCAACAATATATCAAGAACATAATCCTGTATACAAGTTTATTTTTGTTTTAGAGACGTTATTTTGTAGAACAGGTTTTCGGATACCGGCAAAAGAAAATGGAAAATTGAATCCAAATCTAGCGTATCAGGAAAAGTGTGCAAATATCATCATATCTTATGGTCTGGACAGAGTGAGAAATACAAAACCTTCCCCTTGGACTACGGTTGCCAACAACGAAATTCCTTTGTTGCGTTGCTATTTTGTTTTTGTTTTTTCTGTCTCAGTATGTATAGTTTAATAGCTTCTTTTGCTTATATAAGCTAGCTACATCTGAAGATGAGTAGTATATAAATGTACTAGAAAGTACTAGGGATCTGAAAATATCTTTAATTTTCCTTACGTAGCCAAAACCATCCATATATATATATATATATATATATATATATATATATATATATATATATATATATATATATATATATATATATATATATATATATATATATATATATATATATATATGTGTATCTATGCATATATGTATATATATACACACACACACATATATATATATATATATATATATATATATATATATATATATATATATATATATATATATATATATATATATATATATATATATATATGTATCTATGCATATATGTATATATATATACACACACACACACACACATATATATATATATATATATATATATATATATATATATATATATATATATATATATATATATATATATTAGCTGTGAGTTTAGTTAGTAGAAGAATTGAATATGAATGCCATAGGACAGGTATCAGTCTCTCAAAAGCTATTTTAGTGTGCATCATATTTAATATTCGTTTCGTTCCATTTTCAACGTTCTATGCATGCAGATTTTATCAAACATGACCAGCGGGTGACTTATTTACTCGTATGCAACAAAAGTATAATTCTTGCAACAACAAAAAATCTCTGAGGGAGGGGGATTTAAAAATACTTCCTCCGTGTTCCCCTGCGTGTCGCAAAAGTCGACTAAATGGGCAGAGCAACGGGACTGGGAATCCCCTCCTGTGTGTTTTACTTTCTACGAAAGCCAAGAGATGTGGGGGTATTCTGACAGGATAGATCCAGCCAGAATCCTAGTAATTTGGTCTCTGAATGTACGTGGTTGTGGTGTAAATGAAAGTAAAAGAGAGGTGATAGGGAGTATGTTTGTGGAGAGAAAGATATATGTACTTGCAGTGAACGAAACTATGACAAAAGGAATGGTGAGGTGATATTTTAGAGAGTGGTAGGTAGGGTGTCTGGAGTTGAAAGGGGGAGATGAAGAGAGGGAGTGGCTCTGTTATTAAGTGAAAAGATGAATAAGTGTCCGGTAGAATGGAAGGAAGTAGTTTCTCAAATAATAGTGGCTAAAATGAGGCTAAGATGTGAGGCGTAGGCGCTTGTGAGCGCATATGGCTCTGGAAGTGAAAGAAGTGAGGTAGAAAGAGAATAATTTTGGATGAAATTGAACAAGTGTGTGGAAGACTTGGGAATGAATGTGAATCTAGTGTTGATGGGAGATTTGAATGCTAGAGTAGGTAATGAGCCAGTGGATAGTGTAATTGGGAAGTATGGAGTACCTGGTAGGAATGAGAGCGGAGAGAAAATGAAAAAACTGTGTATTGAGAAAGATATATTGATTTCTAATACTGTATTTAAAAAGAAGGATTTGCAGAAGTATTCATGGGTCAGAGTGGATAATGGAAGAGTAGTTAACAGAGTATTAATGGATTATGTTGTGGTGAACAGGAGGGTGATTGGAAGAGTATTGAATGCGAATATACCGTGAGGAGCCAGGGGTGGAATATCTGATCATTATTTAGTGGAAAGTAGAGTGAGAATGGGAGAAAAGTGGAGAAAGAGAAGAATGGTGCTAAAATTGAATGCACTGTATAAGAAAGATAAAGATTTTGCATGCAAGGCTAGTGTGATAAATGTGTGGAATGTAGTGAAAGAGAAAGTGGAGGAGGGAGTGGAATAAAAATGGGGCTGTTGCAAGGAGGAAGTTATGAAGTGTGTCGAGGCATCGTGCGGAAAGAGACTAACTGGTGGAAGTAAAAGGAAAGGTAGTGTGTGGTGGAATGAGCAGGTGAGTGCAATAGTGGCTGAAAAGAAGAAGGCTATGGGGTATGGTTACAGGTAGGTAATGTAGAGACATATGAAAGGTGTTGTGCAAAGAGGAGATTAGCAAAGCACGTGGTGAGGGAGGCAAAGAGAGAAGTAGATGTAAGGTGGAACAGATGCTTGTCTGAGAATTTAGAAAGGAATAAAAAAATTTTTGGAAGGAGGTGAAAAGAGTGAGGAAAAGTGAATGTGGTAGGAAGGAGAGGGTGAAAGGAGCAGATGGGCAATTATTAGTGGATGAAATAATGGTGAGAGAGAGATGAGTTGAATATTTCAAGAGCCTGCTGAATGAGGAAGATGATAGATAGACAGAGATTGTGGCTGTGGAAACGAATGGAGAATGCCAATGTTAGGAGATGAGAATGATAGAGATATAACAAAAGAGGAGGTACATTTGGCATTGAGAGCAACGAAAGCAGGTAAAGCACCAGGGATAGGTGGGTGTCATGCTGAATGCTTATCAAAAGGTGGGGAGGCATTAGTAGAATGGATGGTTAGGTTTTTGAATGTGATTCAGGAAAGGGAGGGTCCCAGTTGACTGGAGGAGTGCATGTGTATTTCCACTTTACAAGGGAAGGGAGATAAGTATGAGTGCAATAGTTTTAGGGGAATTAGTTTTTTGAGTGTAGTTGGTAAGGTATATGTAAGAGTGTTAATCAAGAGAATTAGGGAAGGTACTGAGAGATTGCTTGGGGAAGAACAGTGTGGGTTCAAGAGAGGAGGAGGATGTGTGGATCAGTGTTTGTGGTAAAACAGGTGTGTGAAAAGTATTTGAAGAAAGTTAGGGAAACATTTTGGGCCTTTATGGATTTAGAGAAAGCATACGACAGGGTAGATAGAGATGGGTTGTGGAGGGTTTTGCAACAGTATGGAAAGAGTGCAAGTTTGTTGAGTACGGTGAAGAGTTTTTACATGAATAGTAGAGCATGCGTGAGAGTTGGGAATGGTATGAGTAATTGGTTTGAGGTGAATGTTGGGTTGCGTCAAGGTTGTGTAATGTCGCCATGGTTGTTTAATGTGTATATGGATGGAGTGGCAAGGAAAGTAAATGAAAGAGTGTTAGACAGAGGCTTGGAACGAGTGGATGAGGATGGAAGGTTGTGAAATTGAGTCAGTTTCTATTTGCTGATGATACTGTACTGGTGGTGAATACTGAAAATTATTTGAATCACTTGGTTATTAGTGTGTGTGTGTGTGTGTGTGTGTGTGTGTGTGTGTGTGTGTGTGTGTGTGTGTGTGTGTGTGTGTGTGTGATTACCTAATTGTGATTACCTAATTGTGTTTACGGGAAAGAGCCCAAAGCTCGTATCTTCCCGTCTCCTGATCGGTTCCATTTTAGACTTAGTGATACTTATCGTACCTGTCCTTAAAACTATTGATTGAGATAGCATTAACTACCTCCTCGCTTAGCGAATTCCAATTATCAACTACTCTTACACTGAAAAAGTATTTCCTTACATCCTGCAAACAAGTTTTCTTACGAAGCTGCAAACTATGACCTCTAGTTCTAGAGCCAGCCATATCGAAATATCGATCCCTATCCACTCTATCATAACCATGAAGGAATTTAAAGACTGTCACCATATCCCCCCTTACTCTTCTAGCTTCGAGTGATGGCAAGTCTAATTCCCTCAGCCTCTCATCATAACCGAGATTGCGCATTTCTGGCACCAGTTTCGTGGCATGTCTTTGAACTTTTTCAAGCTTAGCTATGTGCTTTTTCAAGTGCGGATTCCAAAAGGGGGCTGCATATTCGAGTTTTGGCCTCACATAGCTTACATAAATATTTCTGAACATTTCCTTGTCCATGCGCCTGAAGGCTACCCTTACATTTGATAAGAATGCATATGCTGCCCTTACTACGCCATTTATATGTATTTCTGGAGACAAATCTGCCAGTATGTTTACTCCTAGATCTCTCTCATTTTCTGTCTCTTGAAGTTGTGTGTGTGTGTGTGTGTGTGTGTGTGTGTGTGTGTGTGTGTGTGTGTGTGTGTGTGTGTGTGTGTGTGTGTGTGTCTGTCTGTCTGTCTGTCTGTCTGTCTGTCTGTCTGTCTGTCTGTCTGTCTGTCTGTGTGTGTGTGTGTGTGTGTGTGTGTGTGTGTGTGTGTGTGTGTGTGTGTGTGAAAGAAGGAAGTTGCGGGTGAATATGTAAAAGTAAAGTAATGAGATGCACAAGGAGTGTTAATGTTGGCAGATTGAATGTAGGAGTGAATGGGGAGTTGCTTGAAGAAGTTGAGAGCTTTAAGTATTTGGGGTCGCATGTATCAAGGAGTGTATGAGTTGATGTAGAGGTAAATCACAGAGTGAAGGAAGCAAGTAGATATCTAGATGGGTTGCAAAGTATAGTGAGAAATTGATATTTGGGAATGAATACATAGAGAAGGATATTTGAAGGTGTGATTGTATGGAGCAGAGACTTGGAATGCAAGAGAGGATGAAAGGAAAAAGTTGAATGTAATGGAGATGAGGTGTTTGAGAGGTATTATTGGTGTATCTAGAAGAGACTGGGTAAGAAATGAGGATGTCAGGCAGAGAACGGGTGTTGGAATGAAGCTGTCAGATAGGTTAGACCAGAAAGTGTTAAGATGGTTTGGACACATGGAAAGGATGAGTGATGAAGGAATAGTGAAGAGAGTGTGGAGTGCAGAAGTTATTAGAGTTAGGTCAAGAGGGAGACCTAGAATGAAATGGATGGGTGGTGTGAAAAGAACACTGAATGCACGTGGAATGTCAGTGCAATAGGGAAGAGTGCGGAATGAGTGGAGGATGATTGTGCATATATGACGCGGCCCAAAGGGATTTCTCGCACCTGCTAACTCATTTGACTGTGATGGATGGGTGTGAGGGTAGTTACCATGTGATGAAACGGTGGGGGTAAGCCAGCTGCGACTGTCGGTCCTCATTGTAGAATATCCTTGCCCGTCTACCTTGTGGATGACCTAAGCAGGGTGAAAGGGGGGGGGGAAACGTGGCAACCCTTTATCCCCAAGTACCTGAGAGGAGTGGTTGAGGTGTGTGTGGATCGTGGTGAATGCGCGTTTCTTGGTTTGGCCACCCCCCTTACAAGGGGGAATGAGGCATTTGTATATATATATATATATATATATATATATATATATATATATATATATATATATATATATATATATATATATATATATATATATAAATATATTTATTTATATATATATATATATATATATATATATATATATATATATATATATATATATATATATATATGAATATATATATATATATATATATATATATATATATATATATATATATATATATATATATATATATATATATATATATATATATATCACGAGAAACACATGAATATTGTAAATGCGAATGGTTATGGCTACCTAAGAAAATTACGTTGAAAAAGCATACTAACCGAGAAATAATTAATTAAATAAATAAATATATGGATACATGCTTTCATATATGCATATATATATATATATATATATATATATATATATATATATATATATATATATATATATATATATACATACATATATATACATATATATATATATATATATATATATATATATATATATATATATATATATATATATATATATATATATATATGCGTGTGTGTGTGTTCGTGTATGTGTGTTTGTGTATATATAAAACATTTGATGTGCTTATCTATAAGAAAACCCCTAATATGTTTTGCATATTAATCTTTGTGTCCATAAAAATACGTACACACATGCACACTCACAAATTCGTGCCCATAAATACGATGGAAAGAAAAATAAAGATATTTTCTTAATTTTTATGAATCTGGCACGTTGAGAGAACGCTCCCAAAACATTATTAAATATTCACGATAACGCCTCCGCCTTTTTTAAGTGTGAGTAGCAGAAGCATTTAGGGAGGAAACCCATGTCACAAGTATGAGAATTTCAACCTTACTGCCAATATGTCATGCATGACAGGTATGCAGGACATGTGTTAAAGAAGCGAGAGATGTTGGTTAAGACTGAGATGCTTCGAGGGAGAAGGGATGTGATGCTGATTTCATATCCAGTAGAAAAGAAAATATTTTCTCTTTTTTTTTTACTTCTCCCAATCCGTGCTGAATTGTACCTTTTTTTTTTGAGATAGAAATATATTATTAGTCAAAAGGTAAGAGAAACTAAAAATAAGATGGAGATTTTCATAAGAATAGCACCAAGTGCGCACATCTAAAAATTCGCTTTGAGAGTGAAAATTGTTGCCAGTTAAATAAGAGAATATGATAGTGATGTGATTCTCGTGAAGGATATAAGAGGAAGAGGAAGAAACTAGGAGGAATGCCTCATGAAGATTGCATCATACGTCGTGTATTTACCAATGTTGGATGTAAAATACAAGAATGAGAGAGAGAGAGAGAGAGAGAGAGAGAGAGAGAGAGAAACCATGTCCTTTATTAAGAAATAATGATGTTCGTCTGTGTGCAAGAGATGCCTTGGTAACTCCTGTATTCTCGGATTCCACAAATAATTGATTTCTAACACTCCATTCGACACGCGCTCTGTCTCCAACATTACCTCCCAGGACAGAATATGAAGCGTAATTGTTCCTTGGCGTTCTCTTCAGGTTTAATTCATGTCTGAAGCTAAGAAGTATGACATATTGCATTAATTTACAAAGTTGATTGATACCGTACTGTACTTATTGTTAGCTTCGTTTTCTTGATAATTGTAGAGTATCAGTGCCTCATTATCAATATGCCTTAAAGATTTACGCAGTGCAGGATTTTCGATTCTTCTTGCTTTTATCTGAATATATTCAGGCATGCCTGTTTATGCATAGAATACTTAGACTTTGTAGTTTGATTGATACAAAAGTATTTTTCTTGCTTGCTTTTGATTTGCAATTATATGCAGATATTCATTATAATGCATATAATAAGTAAATTTGCAAAACTAATTGTTGTAATACAGCATTTTTGTACGTTTCGTTCATATGATTGAAATAAGAAAAATAAAAAACTCATTATTTTGTTATTTGTTATACTTTATTGCTTCTTGAATGCTTTAAGGCTTTTTACCTACGATTAATAGAATAAAAATACAAAATGGTAATTGCATATCTTACGTATCTTTATGCCCTTTCTTAGATATATTAAGGTAAGATTGCCTGCGGTTACAATAATAATAAGATGAGGTATTCTTCATAAGTTCCATGTTAATATATTTATCTTCTCACCCTAAATCAAAAAGTAAGTGATCTATCATTCCCCAGTGCGTAAGTCACCTTCTTCTTCTTCTTCTTCTTCTTCTTCTTCTTCTTCTTCTTCTTCTTCTTCTTCTTCTTCTTCTTCTTCTTCTTCTCCTCCTCCTCCTCCTCCTCCTCCTCCTCCTCCTCCTCCTCCTCCTCCTCCTCCTCCTCCTCCTTCTCCTTCTTCTCCTTCTTCTTCTTCTTCTTCTTCTTCTTCTTCTTCTTCTTCTTCTTCTTCTTCTTTAACCCATTTTTATATGGGGTTGCCGTTGTGAATGAGTCGTCTCAATCTATTTCTGTTTTATGCTTCATTTTCAGTAATACCCTTCCATTGCAAGTCATCCCTATACAATCACGCCATCTTTTTCTTGGTCTTCCTCTCTTCCTTCTACCCCGAACTTCCATCTCCATCGTATGTCTTCCAACATGATGTTCGTCCCGCCGTAACAGGTGTCCATACCAACTAAGATTTCCCTCCTGTATTGTCTTTGATAATTTAACTACATTTGTCGATCCTCTTATATATTCATTCCTAATTCTATCCTTCCTTGTTACTCCAGACATCCACCTCAGCATTTTCATCTCCGCTACATCCATCCCCTTCTCCTCTGTCTTCCTCACACTTGCTGTTTCTGTTCCATATTACACAGCTGGTCTTAATTAATGTACTTATTTCCCAAAATAGAGAATGAAAATCTGAAAAATATGGGAATGCTTCAAAGCTGAAGGAGGCTTGTTCGACCTCTCCATGCAGAACAATGTATTAGAAGTACAATTTCTGTACAATTATATATATATATATATATATATATATATATATATATATATATATATATATATATATATATATATATATATATATATCAAAGGCGTGTAATAATCTAAAACACTTAAAGTTTTTTTTTCCGGTTTTGCGTTACGCACTCCCTTTTCTACCAAGGGCTAGGACGGTTGCCTTTTTTGTGAAGGACTTGTCTATGCAGATGTAATCGCTACCGTGAGTGCATGCCCTTGCTAACCTCAGACCTTGACGGGGCGCGAACCCTCGACCAGACGCCTCAAAGTCGGGGACGCTACCGCTTGAGCCACGGTGACTACTCAAACACTTAAAGGAAAAGGGAAAATGTGAGGAGGATACAGAATATTTGTAATAACAATTTT
>JAXCGZ010000171.1:75000-87500 GCA_037179515.1 Halocaridina rubra
TACTAAGCTATCCTAAAAATTTTATTTATTATCCATTCCCGCGTTCAACCTCGATCCCAAATCATGCACTTCCATTTGCCTCATTCCCAAATTTAGCACTTATAAGTAACATCTAGTGCTATCTCTGGGAGGAACACCAGTTTATTTATTTTATTAATTATGTTGAATTACATATTCACAAGTTTAGATATATATTTGTATGTGTTCATTTACTTCAGTCATTTACAACCTATTCCTCTGTAGTTGTTACTGACCATTTTGTATTAATTACAGAATATTTTGTTTTTACATATTTTATAATTTATTTTTTCAAGTATTTATTTACTTATTTATTTATTTATTTACTTTTTTAATATTATATCTAATTAGATATTTATTCAATTTTTTATTGATTAATTAAAAAAATCATATAGATATTATTCATTTAGTTCATAAACAGCGGGAAAATGCATCAAAAATTTTCATATACTGATTATCACTGCAAAAGTATATAGCCAGACAAAAAATCATTTCTCATGTAAATAAATGAAAAAAAAAGGTTGACAAAATTATATCTGCACCATACTAAAGTGTGAGACAAGGCCTTTCAGAGACATATGTATTAAGTACCAACAAACGATAAAATCGTACAACAATAAGATCGACATCAGGGCATTACCTTCATTCAAATTTGTATCCATGAGGCCTTGCGACAACCTCTATAAATACAAATGGAAACCTTTGTGACCATTTATGGGGTGTAGCGATAAGGGTGAAAAATCAGATATCAGTTGTACAAGGGTTTTCCCAAATATGTTTTTTTTTCTTTCTTTTTTCTCTGAATATTCAATAACTTCTTCTTCTTCTTCTTCTTCTTCTTCTTCTTCATCTTCTTCTTCTTCTTCTTCTTCTTCTTCTTCTTCTTCTTCTTCTTCTTCTTCTTCTTCTTCTTCTTCTTCTTCTTCTTCTTCCTTCTTCAGCATTACTAAATTGCATATAGTGTTGAATACATCATCATCTGTTATCTTTTCTCTTTCATGCTTTTCTTTATCTGCAGATAGTCTGTAACATAAGTCAATAATCTTAATTTGAAACAGAATGCAATATATTGGAAATCATAGTCTGGCTGTAAGAGAAAATAGACATATATTCAATCTTCATTTATATATCAAAAGATATATGTCTTCAAATGGTATTAAGGGAAAAGTCTAAGCAATGCAACGGTAAACTTCCAATGCCATTGATGGATGTCGTACCTTCACCATCTCACCCAGAGATTCGGATCATAACTTATGTTTTTTTTTCTCATTCCTAGAGGTATAGGTGCGATGTGTTGAAAATAGGACAGTGGGATATGAGAAGCAAAAAAGCAAAAGAAAAAAAATAATGAATCCGATGAAACTGACCCAGAGGATAAGGAGAAACAGAGTAATAGGGAAAAATAGAGAGGATCTGTGTTGGTTTGGAGAGAAAGATTCATATTTTCAGGGAATGACCATACCGATAGCTTGGTTCCATAAACTTTTCTGATGTTGTTTTTAGATTCTCCAGCCACGGATTGGTGGAACGGGTCATGGAGGGTCGTACCTTTTCTGAGGGTCATCAAGTCTTGATGGGAAACATTTCAAGATCCCTTTAGAATATCTGATGGCTTTTGGGTCCCTGAGGGAATAGGTGAAAAGTACTACGGATATTCTGGTGCAAGAAGAACAGATGAGATATGGTGCAAAAGAGAAAACCACTAATGTAAAAATGGAAATTGGTTTTGTTTACAATGGAGGCCAAAGGAGTAAGAAGCCAAGAATACCAGCACTAGAGGAGGAATAAATTTTCAAAACTCACAAATAGGTAAGTTGTGTTTATATTAGCAAAAGGTTTAATCACGTGAAATGAGTTTTGTGAAGAGAAAAACGCTGTTATAGAAAAGGAAATATGTTTGTGATGTGTAAAGAGTAATGGATGCGAAAATACAGTATAAAATGTGAATAACATATTCAAAAGATATAAAGAAAGGGGGGTTTTGTTGCAGTCACTGCCTTTGGACACTTTGCCTACCGAACACGATGCCTAAGGACATAATGGCTAACGGACATGTCTAAAGGATGACATGAATAACAGTCACAGGTTCATAGGGGCTTTGGGTCAAACCTAACATAACCTAACCAAACCTAACCTTACCTAACCAGTTAGGACTCGAATTAGAGTGATACTTTTCATAAATGTGTCACTGAATACAGACGCAGCTTAAAGGCGCTTTGGATCGCAACTAATACAAACCTAACCTAATCAGATATGACTTGAATTATAGTGATAATTTTCATATATTGCTTCACTGTTAGATTTCTTGCTATTTCATGTTGTCTTTTTACATTTTGTGTCTACTAATTAAGCTTATGTTACAAGTGAGCATTCAGTAATCATTTCTAAAAGTTTTACCGCATATTGAAATTATAAGAAAGTTATCTGGTTATCAGCATTACGATATGTCGTTTAGACATCATGTGTGTGAGGTATAATACTCATTAGCATAATATCTGGTAGGCGTAGTGACCGTAGCATATATCCAGTAAGCAAAGTGTTCTGTAGGTAAAGTATCCAGAGAAAAAGTGTCTGTGGGCTATGTGTCCAGTAGGCTGAGTGTCAGTAGGCAAAGTGTCCTTTGGCAAACTGTCCTGGCACAGCATTAAAGCTATGCTTGAACGCTGAACATGGAGACAGCAATACCGAATTTGCTAAATTTTACCAATATTTATTTAGCTAGTCTAGCAGCAAAGCTTCACTATGAGATTCACAGCATACTTCAAAGCATTATATCCAAGCTATGCTCAAATAATGATTAAAGAGAACAACCTAGTACTAGCTAGCAAGCACGTTTTGGAGCCGACAAGTTGTGTTCAAATTTGCATAGTTTCTCTCAGTGTATTCAAGGGACTATACGTGGCAGCTGATCATTTGAGTAAACTGGTTGTTGTTGTTGTGTTGTTTTAGATTCTCCACCCACGAATGGGTGGAACGGGTCATGGCTTTAAGAGAATTTACTAGTGCTAAGAACTCGAACAAAACTGGGAGTAACACGCTTATTTTATTGAGCACTGAAAAAAAAGCCCTTATAAATTTCTTCGTTTGCAACGAATTTTATAATATATATATATATATATATATATATATATATATATATATATATATATATATATATATATATATATATATAAATGTATATATATATATATATATATATATATATATATATATATATATATATAGATAGATAGATAGATAGATAGATAGATAGATAGATAGATAGATAGATAGATAGATAGATAGATAGATAGATAGATAGATAGATAGATAGATATATAGATAGATAGATAGATAGATAGATAGATAGATAGATAGATAGATAGATTAAGAGATAGATGGATATATATATATATATATATATATATATATATATATATATATATATATATATATATATATATATATATATATATATATAGAGAGAGAGAGAGAGAGAGAGAGAGAGAGAGAGAGAGAGAGAGAGAGAGAGAGAGAGAGAGAGAGAGAGAGAGAGAGAGAGAGAGAGAGAGAGAGAGAGAGAGAGAGAGAGAGATGAGAGAGAGAGAGAGAGAGAGAGAGATTGAATTAAATGCTGTAGAATTATCTCAATAATTAGTATCAACATAATTATAATAATTTTTATTCAGACATTATAAATGTAATTTTTTTTTACATCACTATTTATAAATGCAAATCTAGCTGTGTTCTCTCTAATATACTCTCCATTGTAATCCCTGTGCAAACCCATGGCAAAAGCCACTTATACCCTGATTAAATCCCTCGAATGAAGAGGGGAACGTAATAGGGAGAGAGATGGAAAAATTCTTTTTATAATCCGCACCTCTTTTTTTTCATCCAAATTTAATCAATTATTTCATTAATTCCATTTCAAGACTATTACTGTAGTCATTTCTAATTTTTTTATTTTTCTATTTTTTTTCTTAATGTTCTCTAATGTAAGTAGTTATTATATTTCACATTTTTCTTTCTTAAACGTTTTTTATTCACTATTTATTTTACTAATCTTGTATTTTCTTTTTTAAGCTTTTTGTATTTGTGTAATGTTTTAGCATTACACATCCGTATTACATTACCATATTTTAAAACATGAATCATATTTTTCCCCACAGGGACTCGAACCTAGGACACATAATTACTGTGCCAAGGCACTACCAACTACAACACAGAAGGTCTAAAAGGGAAAAAACCTTACAGCTTTATCTGCTATACTAGGGATGAACGCATTCTAACTGAATGCCACTCTGATTATATAGTTTCCCCAACCTCTCTCGTGGCTTCGTTTTCGCATTTAATTCAAATCTCAATCTAATTAGGGATCAACAGTAATCAAATGTGCGCATTACCATATTTGAAAAAATAAATCATATTTTACCCAGACCGGGATTCGAAGCTGGGACACATGATAACTGTGCCAAGGCGCTATTAACTACACCATAGAAGGTCTAAAAGGATAACAAACTTTAGGGATCAATAATAATCATATAAGCATATTACCATAATATATTATTCATGTTTTCACATATGGTAATGTGCTTATTTGATTATTGTTGATCCCTAATTAGACTGAGATTTGAATTAAATGCGAAAACGAAACCACAGGTGAGGTTGGGGGAAACTGTAATATGAACGGAGTGGCATTCAAATAGAATGCGTTCATTCCTGTTCGACTCAACACAGTGTAAAAAAGGCACTGCTTAATTGCCATGGATTACTTTGGTGACTGTCAGCATAAGTTGGGCTCTGCTCATTTACCATAGATTGTTTGTGTCATCCACAATGTAAAAGGGGCATTGCTCATTTACCATTGCTTGTTTGAATTGTCAATAATATAAAATGGGCACCGATCAATTATCATGAGCTGCTTAGTCAAACCAATATACCTTGACTCTTTGTGGGAAGAAAAACAGAGGAAGGGATTCCAAGTTTCCTCACTCAGCTCCATTAATTCGACTTTTATGACACAGAGGGGAACATGGAGGAAGTATTCTTACCCCTCACTCATATATATATATATATATATATATATATATATATATATATATATATATATATATATATATATATATATATATATATATATATATATATATATATTATATATATATATATATATATATATATATATATATATATATATATATATATATATATATATATATATAAATTATATATATATATATATATATATATATATATATATATATATATATATATATATATATATATATATATATGTGTGTGTATATATATATATATATATATATATATATATATATATATATATATATATATATATATATATATATATATATATATGAATGGTCGAATGGATTGTGGAAGAAATGCAAAATGCATATTAATCACCCTTTACCTACCTAGAAAGTCCATGAAGTACTCACTAGATCAACAGCGCTTGTCGACTCAAAGAACACTGTCAACACACATTTATATGTGTGGAGTCTATGGTGGAAATTATAGCACACCTTAGGAAGAATGAAGAATGGTCATACATACATCAAATCCATTTGTGTTTTCTCAGTGGGTTGAAGTAATTAATTTATGAAGAATGAAGAACTAATCTTTTCCATTTATAATTTATTCATGATGATCTGATCTGATCTGTGGTGTAGTTGGTAGCGCCTTGACTTAGTAATTATAAGTCCTAGGTTCAAGTCCCGGTCGGGGTAAAAGATGATTCATATATATATATATATATATATATATATATATATATATATATATATATATATATATATATATATATATATATATATATATATATATATATATATGAATGGTTATGGCTACGTAAGGAAATTGAAAGAAAATTTGAGATCCTTAGTACTTTGTACTTTTAAGTGTATTACTTATCTTTAGAGGAATCTGGCTTGTACAGACGAATAAAGCGATACATAAACATACAGAAAACAGGAAAAAAAAATTAGCAACTCAGCAGAGGAATTCATAATCCTTGACCCCACAAACACATGAAGAAAGTTTTGGTAATCGCCGTTGGGAAGGCTTGAAACCAGGTAAATTAGATACGGTCAGTGGTACGATAGAAGGAAAGAGGAACATATTAAATTGCTAAAAATAGTGGTAACAGTGAAACAATGCACAATAACTTTAGCAAAAATAATAATAATAATAATAATAATAATAATAATAATAATAATAATAATAATAATAATGAATAATAATAATAATAATAATAATAATAATAATAATAATAATAATAATAATAATAATAATAATAATAATAATAACAATAATAATAATAATAATAATAATAATAATAATAATGATAATAATAATAATAATAATAATAATAATAATAATAATAATAATAATAATAATATAATAATAAAATAATAATAATAATAATAATAATAATAATAATAATAATAATAATAATAATAATAATGATAATAATAATAATAAAAAAAAAATAATAATAATAATAATAATAATAATAATAATAATAATAATAATAATAATAATAATAATAACAATAATAATAAAAATAATAATAATAATAACAACGGGGGGGGGGGGGATGACGCTGGCTAGTCTGATAAGAATTGCAGTGAACAGAAAGAATTCTCAAGTTCGTCTCTATCGAAGTGGATAAGTACTTCGGTAGGAAGAGGGATAAGTAGTGATTTTGTAGTGCTTCTACAAATGAAATTCGAGTAAACGGAGATATTCACAAGAGCCTTTCTCATCAGTGTCCAAGAAAAGAAGCCTCTTAGTTTTGAGTTTTCAGGCTGAGCCACACGATCAGTTGCCATGTAAAGTGCTTGAGTACACTGGGAGAACAATTCAAATTGGAGGTTCTCCATTATCAGTGTTGGAGCATCGCTTGGATATAATGCTCTGAAACCAAGTTTCGAAATTGATAGTGAAGTTTAGCGGCGAAACAAGTTATACTACATAGAAGAAAGATTGAGGGAGGGGAGCTAGAGCATTCCACCGTGTTCCCCTGCATATCGTAAGAGTCGAGTAGATTGGGAGAAGTAAGGGGACTGGGAATCCCCTTCTCTGTATTCTCTCTTCCCAAAGATATTGCTTTGACTCAACCACTCCCCTTATAAGGGGAACTTGGTTCATGTATATAGATAGATATAGATAATACGTTCAGCGTTCCTCCTTGACGCGGTTGCCGGATAGTTTGCTTGAGGACACTTTGCTTACTGACAATTTTTCTACCGGACACTTTGCTTACTGGACATTATGTTTCCAAGCACCATTCCTACAAGACATCATATGCCTAACGGATATTATGCTTCACAGACTTGATGCCTAAAGGACATTTCACAATGCTCATAACAATATCACTTTGTCAAAGAATTATTTGTAATATTAGACTATTTGTAATATTAGTTGAATTAGTAGACACATAATATAAATATATAGCATCAGCTAGTAAGGAAAACCATCAGTGAAACAATATATGAAAAGTATCATTATTATATTTCAGGTTAGGTTAGGTTAGTTAAGGTTAGGTTAGATTAAGACCGAAAGTCCATATTAGTGGGTCTGGTAATTATATCGCCCTTTAGGAATCATGTCCGTTTGCTATAATATTCGTAGGTATAATGTCCATATGGTAAAGTGCCAGTAGACAGTGTTTGTAAGAAAACTTCCTTTCCTTGTCTTTTGAATATAAAATTAACCTCTAGTAGTATATTTCGCCACCCAGTACTTTTTACTTCTCAAACGCACACATTTCAATTTCTATAAAAGTTGTTTTTCTCTCTCACATGATTATGATATTTGCTAATATATACTAAACCTATGTGTGTTTTGAAGATCTGGTCCACCTCTAGTATGGTATTCTATTTCAGCTACTTCTCTGGACTTCAGTATACACAAACCAATTTCCATTTATACAATATTGGTTTTATCTTTTTTAAGAAAATCGAAGCTGTTCTTATCACACCATAATATCTGTAGTACTTTTCACCCTGTTCCCTCAGAATCCAAAATCCATCAGATAATCTAAAAGGATCTTGAAGTGTATCATAGCAAAGCTTGATGACCCTCAGATAACCTCGTGGAATCAAGCTATCGATATGGTCATTCCCTGAAAATATGAAACTTTCTCTCCAAAACACTACTCAAATCCTTTCTCTTTCTTCCTAGTCTTCTGTTACTCCTCATCCCCTGCATAATATTCAACAGATTCTTTTTTTTTTTTTACTTCTTCTTCTTCTTCTTCTTCTTCTTCTTCTTCTTCTTCTTCTTCTTCTTCTTCTTCTTCTTCTTCTTCTTCTTCTTCTTCTTCTTCTTCTTCTTCTTCTTCTTCTTCTTCATCATCTTCTTCTTTTTCTTCTTCTTCTTCTTTTTCTTCTTCTTCTTCTTCTTCTTCTTCTTCTTCTTCTTCTTCTTTTTCTTCTTCTTCTTTAGCATTGCTAAATTGCATACACTGTGGAATACATCATCATCTGTTAATCTTTTCTCTTTCATGCTTTTCTTTATCTTGCAGATAGTCTGTAACATGAAGTCAATAATCATAATTTGAAACAGGATGCAATATGCTGGAAATCATAGTCTGGCTGTAAGAGAAAATAGACATATATTCAATCTTCATTTATATATCAAAAGATATATGTCTTCAAATGGTATTAAGGGAAAAGTCTAAGCCAAATGCAACTGTAAACCTCCAATGCCATTGATGGATGTCGTACCTTCACCATCTCACCCAGAGATTCGGATCATAACTTTATGTTTTTTTCTCATTCCTAGAGGTATAGGTGCGATGTGTTGAAAATAGGACAGTGGGATATGAGAAGCAAAAAAGCAAAACAAAAAAAATTATGAATCCGATGAAACTGACCCAGAGGATAAGGAGAAACAGAGTAATAGGGAAAAATAGAGAGGATCTGTGTTTGGTTTGGAGAGAAAGATTCATATATTCAGGGAATGACCATACCGATAGCTTGGTTCCATAAACTTTTCTGATGTTGTTTTTAGATTCTCCAGCCACGGATTGGTGGAACTGGTCATGGAGGGTCCGTACCTTTTCTGAGGGTCATCAAGTCTTGATGGGAAACATTTCAAGATCCCTTTAGAATATCTGATGGCTTTTGGGTCCCTGAGGGAATAGGGTGAAAAGTACTACGGATATTCTGGTGCAAGAAGAACAGATGAGATATGGTGCAAAAGAGAAAACCACTAATGTAAAAATGGAAATTGGTTTTGTTTGCGCTGGAGGCCAAAGGAGTAGGAAGCCAAGAATACCACACTAGAGGAGGAATAAATTTTCAAAACTCACGAATAGGTAAAGTTGTGTTTATATTAGCAAAAGGTTTAATCACGTGAAATGAGTTATGTGAAAGAGAAAAACACTGTTATAGAAAAGGAAATATGTTTGTGATGTGTAAAGAGTAATGGATTGCGAAAATACAGTATAAAATGTGAATAACATATTCAAAAGATATAAAGAAAGGGGGGTTTTGTTGCAGTCACTGCCTTTGGACACTTTGCCTACCGGACACGATGCCTACGGACATAATGGCTAACGGACATGTCTAAAGGATGACCTGAATAACAGTCACAGGTTATAGGGGCTTTGGGTCCAAACCTAACATAACCTAACCAAACCTAACCTTACCTAACCAGTTAGGACTCGAATTAGAGTGATACTTTTCATATAATGTGTCACTGAATAACAGACGCAGCTTAGAGGCGCTTTGGATCGCAACTAATACAAACCTAACCTAATCAGATATGACTTGAATTATAGTGATAATTTTCATATATTGCTTCACTGTTAGATTTCTTACTATTTCATGTTGTCTTTTTACATTTTGTGTCTACTAATTAAGCTTATGTTACAAGTGAGCATTCAGTAATCATTTCTAAAAGTTTTACCGCATTTTGAAATTATTAAGAAAGTTATCTGGTTATCAGCATTACGATATGTCCTTTAGACATCATGTGTGTGAGGTATAATACTCATTAGGCATAATATCTGGTAGGCGTAGTGACCGTAGGCATATATCCAGTAAGCAAAGGTAAAGTATCCAGAGACAAAGTGTCTGGTGGGCTATGTGTCCAGTAGGCTGAGTGTCAGTAGGCAAAGTGTCCTTTGGCAAACTGTCCTGGCACAGCATTAAAGCTATACTTGAACGCTGAACATGGAGACAGCAATACCGAATTTGCTAAATTTTACCAATATTTATTTTAGCTAGTCTAGCAGCAAAGCTTCACTATGAGATTCACAGCATACTTCAAAGCATTATATCCAAGCTATGCTCAAATAATGATTAAAGAGAACAACCTAGTACTAGCTAGCAAGCACGTTTTGGAGCCGACAAGTTGTGTTCAAATTTGCATAGTTCTCTCAGTGTATTCAAGGACTATACGTGGCAGCTGATCATGTGAGTAAACTGGTTGTTGTTGTTGTTGTTTTAGATTCTCCACCCACGAATGGGTGGAACGGGTCATGGCTTTAAGAGAATTTACTAGTGCTAAGAACTCGAACAAAACTGGGAGTAACACGCTTATTTTATTGAGCACTGAAAAAAAGCCCTTATAAATTTCTTCGTTTGCAACGAATTTTATAATATATATATATATATATATATATATATATATATATATATATATATATATATATATATATATATATATATATATATATATATATATATATATATATATATATATATATATATATATAAATATATATATATAAATATATATATATATATAAATATATATATATATATATATATATATATATATATATATATAGATAGATAGATAGATAGATAGATAGATAGATAGATAGATAGATAGATAGATAGATAGATAGATAGATATATAGATAGATAGATAGATAGATAGATAGATTAAGAGATAGATGGATATATATATATATATATATATATATATATATATATATATATATATATATATATATATATATATATATATATATATATATATATATATATATATTATATATATATATATATATATATATATATATATATATATATATATATATAGAGAGAGAGAGAGAGAGAGAGAGAGAGAGAGAGAGAGAGAGAGAGAGAGAGAGAGAGAGAGAGAGAGAGAGAGAGAGAGATTATTATTTTGATTTTATTAATTTATTGCGCCAAGGCGTCAGACATTACATGAGTTCATACAAATAAAGCTTCAAATGGATATAAAACCAAGAATTGAACATGGTTTACAGGGAGGTGTACATATTGATAAAACATTGCTGCATACTAACACACAACTCACAGAATGGCAGCACAGAGTACATTATATGCAAAAGTAAAGCTCAGAGAAACGCAGAATGCACAAACAGAATTATATAGCAACATACAGAAAATATATGTATAATTCAATATAATTAATGGCCACCAAAGTGAGGAAAACGAGCAAGAATAACATCAAGGTTGTCATCATTAAGTAAAAATGAGCAGATCTGTATTAAGTTCTGACCTCGTGGTAAAACATCTCTCACTGCGGGGCACTGAAGACAATAGTGGTCAAGAGTGTTAGCATTAGTTCGGTCGCATAATGTACAGGAGGTGTACTGTGGCATATCTAGAGTCTGGGAGACCTGCCATAAAGGCCGATACCCCATTCTGAGCCGAGCACTAACTACATTGTTTTTCCTCACCATTAACCCGCGTCTGCGATACTTGTAGCGACTGTGAAGGAAGTGATCATGGTGCTGTATGGACACACTGTTGGCCCTCTCCGTGTCCCTGCGCTGGACCGTCATGGCAAACCCAGCTGAGTAGATGATGTTACGTAGGCATCGGAGGGAGGGCTCAGCGTCCACAGCATGCCCATCCAGCATACAGGCCGCCTTGGCAAGACGATCAGCTGTGTCGTTGCCAGTCAGCCCAATGTGGGATGGAGTCCACACGAGAGAGAGAGAGAGAGAGAGAGAGAGAGAGAGCTTGAATTAAATGCTGTAAAATTATCTCAATAATGAGTATCAACATAATTATAATAATTTTTATTCATGACATTAATAAATGTAATTTTTTTTACATCACTATTTATAAATGCAATATCTAGCTGTGTTCTCTCTAATATACTCTCCATTGTAATCCCTGTGCAAACCCATGGCAAAAGCCACTTATACCCTGATTAAATCCCTCGAATGAAGAGGGGAACGTAAATAGGGAGAGAGATGGAAAAATTTTTTTTATAATCCGCACCTCTTTTTTTTTCATCCAAATTTAATCAATTATTTCATTAATTCCATTTCAAGACTCTATTACTGTAGTCATTTCTAATTTTTTATTTTTCAATTTTTTTTTCTTAATGTTCTCTAATGTAAGTAGTTATTATATTTCACATTTTTTCTTTTTTAAACGTTTTTTATTCACTATTTATTTTACTAATCTTGTATTTTCTTTTTTAAGCTTTTTGTATTTTTGTAATGTTTTAGCATTACACATCCA
>JAXCGZ010000171.1:92500-119460 GCA_037179515.1 Halocaridina rubra
GTATTCAACACTATATGCAATTTAGAAACGCTAGAGAGAAAGAAGAAGAAGAAGAAGAAGAAGAAGAAGAAGAAGAAGAAGAAGAAGAAGAGAGGGAAAACTGAATGCATGGCAAGATAAGCATAACGAAACCAAAAACTGGTTATCGGCTTAAAAAAAACAGAAATTTCATAAAATAAAATTGCATAACACTGATTGAAAACATGAGGGAACCCACAACTTCTCACAAAATTAGAAATAAAGTCCAATATCCTTGCAATGTGTGTTCCAGACCTGGAATACATCATTTTAATTTCCCTTGTGTATCATATAGGCTCACCCCAGGGTTTAAAAACCTTCTCAGCATACTGAAAATAAGACTCTCTCTCTCTCTCTCTCTCTCTCTCTCTCTCTCTCTCTCTCTCTCTCTCTCTCTCTCTCTCTCTCTCTCTCTCTCTCTCTCTCTCTCTCTCTCTCTCTCTCTCTCTCTCTTTCTCTATCTCTCTCTCTCTCTCTCTCTCTCTCTCTCGCTCTCTCTCTCTCTCTCTCTCTCTCTCTCTCTCTCTCTCTCTCTCTCTCTCTCTCTCTCTCTCTCTCTCTCTCTCTCTCTCTCTCTCTCTCTCTCTCTCTCTCGCTTAAAATTATGGAATTATAATTCTATAGTCAAAACTTCCATCAATGAGCTGGTGGGTAAGGGAGGGAGATATAAGGTGGTTCTAGATGCAATAATAGAAATAATAAAAATAATAAAGATAGATGTAATAATAATAATAATAATAATAATAATAATAATAATAATAATAATAATAATAACAATAATAATAATAATAATAATAATAATAAGAATAAGAATAAGAATAATTATAATAATAACAATAATAATAATAATAATAATAATAATAATAATAATAATAATAATAATAATAATAATAATAATAATAAATAATTATACTACTACTACTACTACTACTACTACTACTACTAATAATAATAATAATAATAATAATAATAATAATAATAATAATAATGATAATAATAATAACAATAATAATAATAATAATAATAATAATAATAATAATAATAATAATAATAATAATATTAATAATGTTATCATATTTCTCAAGTAAATCCAAAATATCTTTTGCTTCATGAACTATCCTATTTTCATATCTTCTACGTTTAACTCTCTTCCCAACCACTTCACAAAACTAATCTTTGGCATTTAGTATTTCTTCATCTTTATAAAATGCTAAAAAATAAAATTGCATGGAATGCCTAGCTGTGGAAGCATATACAAATTCTAAAAAGCTTCCGCAATAACGCCTCACTTATGCAAGCAAATACTTTGATATATTCGGCAAAACTAAGGGAAATCTAACGCCTGGAATTCAATTAATAGGGAGGTGTTTTGGAAGATGGTGTCAGAATTTGGAGAAGAACATGAAGAAACATGGAAGAACGGAGGGAGATAAAAAAGTCAAATAACATATATTCAAGAGAAAAGGGAATTAGGGATCCCAAAAGGATACTTGAAGACGAATGGATAATGAAGACAATAAGAGAAATTTTATAGATTATAGAAGAATAATAAGACAAATAACAAGAAAATACACTATAAAAAGGCAAATGAGTACATATTTTCACAAACTTCAATTTATTTAAAAATGGAAGAGAAAGAGCGTAAATGTTGACATGGAATTTTAATTTCAGATTCCTGATGGGGTAATTATTTCAGTGGAATCTATCTTGGTTATTAGAATATCATGTGTCAAAAAACTAATTAAAATCATATGAACTAAAAGAAGAAGAAGAAAAAGAAGAAGAAGAAGAAGAAGAAGAAGAAGAAGAAGAAGAAGAAGAAGAAGAAGAAGAAGAAGAAGAAGAAGAAGAAGAAGAAGAAGAAGAAGAAAGAGGAGGAGGAGGAGGAGGAAGAAGAAGAAGAAGAAGAAGAAGAAGAAGAAGGAGGGGGAGGCGGATGGAGGAAGAGGAAAAGTTGGAGGAGGAAGAGAAGAAGAAGGAGGGGGAGGAGGAGGAAAAGGATAAGAACATAAACATCAAAAACAAAACCACAGAGAACGGAAAAGGAAATGAGAGAGAGAGAGAGAGAGAGAGAGAGAGAGAGAGAGAGAGAGAGAGAGAGAGAGAGAGAGAGAGAGAGAGAGATATATATATATATATATATATATATATATATATATATATATATATATATATATATATATATATATATATATATATATATATATATATATATATATATATATATATATATATATATATATATATATATATAGATATATATATATATATATATATATATATATATATATTATATATATATATATATATATATATATATATATATATATATATATATATATATAATATATATATATATATATTCATCTGCCAAAGCAAGTCCTTCGCAAGAAGGCAACCGTCCTAGCCCTTGGTAGAAAAGGGAGTTCGTGACGTATAACCGGAAAAATGTATACATGTACACATGTGCACACATGTATGTGTATATGTGTATATATGTATGTATGTATGTGTGTGTATGTATATATATGTATATATGTATGTATATGTATATGTATGTGTATACGTGTGTATTCGTGTATACGCGTGTATTTGTGTATATATATATATATATATATATATATATATATATATATATATATATATATATATATATATATATATACATATATATACATATATATATATATATATATATATATATATATATATATATATATATATATATATATATATATATATATATATATATATATATATATATATATATATATATATATATATACATATATATATATATATATATATATATATATATATATATATATATATATATATATATATATATATATATATATATATATATATATATATATATATATATATATATATATATATATATATATATATATATATATATATATATATATATATATATATATATATATATATATATATATATATATATATATATATATATATATATATATATATATGTATATATATATATATATATATATATATATATATATATATATATATATATATATATATATATATATATATATATATATATATATATATATATATATATATATATATATATATATATATATATATATATATATATATATATATATATATATATATATATATATATATATATATATATATATATATATATATATATATATATATATATATATATATATATATATATATATATATAGATATATAAATATGTAATTACCTAATTGCAATTACCTAATTGTGTTTACGGGAAAGAGCCCAAAGCTCGTATCTTCCCGTCTCCTTATCGGTTCCATTTTATACTTAGTGATACTTATCATACTTGTCCTTAAAACTATGGATTGAGATAGCATTTACTACCTCCTCGCTTAGCGAATTTCCTTACATCCTGCAAAGAAGTTTTCTTACGAAGCTTCAAACTATGACCTCTAGTTCTAGAGCCTGCCATATCAAAAAATCGATCCCTATAAACTCTATCATAACCATGAAGGAATTTAAAGACTGTTACCATATCCCCCCTCAATCTTCTAGCTTCGAGTGATGGTAATTCTAATTACCTCAGCCTCTCATCATAACTGAGATTGCGTATTTCTGGCACCAGTTCCGTGGCATGTCTTTGAACTTTTTCAAGCTTAGCATACACTCAGGGTAACGATTACATCTGCCAAAACAAGCCCTTCGTAAGAAGGCAACCGTCCTAGCCCATAGTAGAAAAGGGAGTTCGTGACGTAAAACCGAATCCATAAATCCATCCATCCTATGTGCTTTTTCAAGTGCGGATTCCAAAAGGGGACTGCATATTCGAGTTTTGGCCTCACATAGGTTACATATATATTTCTGAACATTTCCTTGTCCATGTGCCTGAAGGCTACCCTTACATTTGATAAGAATGTATATGCTGCCCTTACTATGCCATTTATATGTATTTCTGGAGACAAATCTGCCAGTATGTTTACTCCTAGATCTCTGTCAGTTTCTGTCTCTTGAAGTTGTACTCCAGCCACGAGTAGTCAAGCTTGGACCTTCTTGCACTTGTACCCATTCTCATTACCTTACATTTTGAAGTATTGAATTTCCTTAGCCACTTTTCTGACCACTCATGCAGACTATTTTGATCTTCCTGAAGTTCTCTACCATTGTTCTCGTTTCCTACTTTCTTCACAATCTTTGCATCATCTGCAAACATATTCATGAATGAATTTACAGACTCTGGTAGGTCATTTACATATACAAGGAACAAAAGTGGCCCTAAAACTGAACCCTGTGGAACTCCACTACTAACTCTTCTCCATTCAGACACTGAGTGTCTTACTCTAACCCTCTGTTACCTTCCTTCTAAGTAAGTGTTTATCCATTCCAAGACATTTCCACCTATTCTAGCCATTGCTTGCAGCTTCCTAATAAGTCTCCCATGTGGAACAGTGTCAAACGCTTTCTGGAAGTCTAGTAATATGCAATCTGCCCAGCCCTCTCTTTCCTGTAAGATTCGGCTTACCTCATCATAAAATTCTAATAAGTTTGTTACTGTTGATCTACCTTCTCTGAAGCCAATCTGGTCTATAGTTCAGATCCGTGTCCCTCATTCCCTTTTTGAAGATAGGTATCACGTTTGCTTGTTTTCAGCATCTTGGAATCTCCCCTGACTCCAGTGACTTTTTAAATATGATACTTAGTGCCACTGATATTGAGTTTGCGCATTTTTTAAGTACATGAGGAGATATGTCATCAGGACATGTAGCTTTATGAACATCTAACTCCATCAACGCTTTGCATACCTCTGTGGCTGTAAGGTTGATGTTCTCTAATACCGGCCCTTGAGCTTTTATCTGCAATCTGAGGGGGTGGAGTATTTTCTACTGTAAATACTGATTGAAACTCCTTGTTTAATTCTTTGCAGATCTCTGAGAAGAATTATTTCGTGATCAAAATCGCATTATTGCTTATAACGAGTCATATGCATTACGATTGAATATTATAATACTTATGAATTATGTAAATTAGTAATTTATATATCTTAGAAACCTTAGATATGGAGCACAATCACCATTATTGAAGAAAATCTAATTTGAAGAATATTAAATTCTTCCATATCTATATCCTGATTAATAGGTTGCCAAGTAGTTAATTTAATTTTATTCAAAATACTCCCTTACAAGGGTATATTAACAAAATATGTTTATATCCCATTATTCTAAATTTAAAATCCATCATTTTGGTATATATCACTAAACAATTTTGTATCTAGATAAAAATGTCATGGAAAAGAGTTGCCAGGCCGCTTTTTGGATTTTGAATAAAATGCACACAAGAAACTTGAAAATTATTTGAAAATTTTTGCATATTTTTGCTTCTAAAAATATTTACTATCTTTCTGGGCTATTGAGAGCACAAAATTTTATACTTAACTGTCCTACATTTTTAATTTTGGCACCAAAATGAATAAGCATGTGTTCTTTAAGCTACAGAAAAGCTATACTATTATATTATAATGTAACGTAATAAAAACTAAAACTATATTAACTCAATTTAATTGTTTAAATATACTGATATTTAAATAAGAAAGTATTATAATAAATACTCAGAAAAGCAGCACAAACTAAAGAAACAGGAATTTTTTACTTACTTGTAACGTTGTATTTTGTCGTCTGCTAATGAATTGTCATAGCTCTCAAAAAAAATAATGCAATTTAAATATCAATTTTGTCACTTCTTAATTTTCGCTTTTCTGGTCCTTTCGACATAATCCACATAATATAAACATTAAAAGGATCCAACCATGAGCTGTTTGTAAACATAAAATCTAAATTCAGTGCTTGGTACTTTGAACGAGTGACGGACCTCCTGAAGAATTGGAACGTGCCTCTTTTCAGCAACGAACAAAAGTTAGGTCAAGTTAGATAAGAAATCGAGCATGGCATTTAAGCTCAAATTTTGACCTAAAATAATCAAACCTAACCATTCTTTGCTGTTGATAAATGGTAGGTCTCAAATTCTTCAGAATAGCCATTGTAAAATGGAAATAAACGTTTGTGTCTTTGTCATGACTCTCAATTGACAAACAAAGTCATATATTTTGCACAAAGATCTAATTGAATTTTACACCTGTTACCTAATTTTACTTTGTCCTTAATTAATGTTACAATTTTGAAATAATTGTTGTAAAGAACGATGCTATATTTTGTTAATGAACGCATCCATGCTTTGTTTACATAGAAAGTAATAAAGATGCCCACTAGGTGGCCAGACAAGAACTGTTCAAGATGCCCTTTCATTCTCCTCTATTATTGTGCCTCATTCATCTGTAAATATCTCCAAATTTAAGGAGCATCAAACATGGTGGCAGCGCTCAATAGACTGAGTATGGATTGCTGTTCATTTTGAATATAAGGTATTGCATATTATCCAGGAACTTTCTGTGTGATTAAGTAAATAAGGCTACCGACCGGCATGGTGACAGCTAATCTAGCCCCTCCAGATAAATTCGCATTGAAGAGCGAAAGTGAGCAAGCTTGGCTATTTTTTCGTCAAAAATTCGAGCTGTATCTACTGCCAGCAGGTTTAAATGATAAGCCAAGTGAAGTGAAGGTAGCATTACTTTTGACCCATGGGGGTGACGAACTGCTTCGAGTGTATAATGCTACAGAGTTTGGTCCCGTTATTGTAGGGGACAGTGGATCTCGTGATGACCCTAGCAAGGACTTAAACGTGGTATTGCAGAAGCTAGATGAGCATTTTGCCCCTAGGAAGCTGATAATAGCATTAAGATATAGGTTTAGATGCTGTACTCAGAAAGCTGATGAGAACCTGGATGAATTTATTACTAGAATAAAAACTCTGGTTAAGGATTGTGAATTTGCGGCAGAAAAAGATGAGGCAATTCGTGATCAAATAGTTTTTAGCTGTAAAGAAGATAAACCCAGAGAGAAATTTCTGAGAGAAGAATGTATTTCATTGATAGATACGCTCAAAATTTGTGAGGCACATCAAGCATCGCAGAGACAAATGCAAATGATAAAAAGTGAAAACACAGCAATGTCGGTCATAAATAAAGTTAAATCGACAAAGAAGTTTAAGCAGAGTAGGCCTAGTCGAATTTCAGCAGACCGAAAGAGTGAGGACCCAAGTTTTGTGAACAAGAACCAATATAGGCCTAAGTCAACCCAAAGTTTGTCGACGAAGGATCCGGCACTACGAAAATGTAAGTTCTGTGGAACAAGACACGTGTGCAGTAAGAAGAAATGTCCAGCCTATAGAGAGAGATGCAACTACTGCAACAGGCTGAATCACTTCGAATCTCAATGTTTGGAGAAAAATGGACATGCACAAGTGTCTCAGAAGATGGGTGTGAATGCAGTGGACGGTAACGATTCCAGTTCAGATACTTCAGCCGAGTATATCCTAGGTGTCAAGTTGCAGATGAGACGTGGAGAGCCAGAAAAAACGACGGTGAACAAAAGTGATAATCCCTGTACACAGCAAGTGATGAAAGAGAAATCCAAATATCTATATACTGATCTGAAAGTTGGTGAAAATAGTGTCAAATTTCAAATCGATAGCGGAGCAGGTGTAAATGTGTTACCTCGAAATATGGTTCCCAATAATGTAAATATTGAATCTAGTGAAGGGTTACAACTAGAAATGTGGAATAATTCCACAGCCAAACCAGTTGGAAAATGTAGAATCAAAGTGAATAATGAGAGAAATTCAAAGAGATATAATGTTGAGTTTATTATAGTGGCTGAGAATTATATGCCTTTGTTAGGAAAACGTGCATCAGAACAGATGGGTTTCCTTTCCATCAATTATGATAACATATGTTCTGTACACAGTGAATCTTGTAATACTGATGTTTTTCAGGAATATTCAGATGTGTTTGGTAATGAAATTGGTAAGGTACCTGGGGTGGTACGGATGTCTTTAGACAAAGAAGTCAAGCCATTTAGTATATCTTCATGTAGAGTGCCAATTCAACTTAAAAGGAAGGTAAAATCCAAATTATCTGAGTTAGAGAAACAAAATGTCATTTGTAAAGTAGACGAACCAACTGAATGGGTGAGTCGCATGGTAGTAGCTTCTAAGAAAAATAGTGAAGACATCAGAATTTGCATAGATCCTCAGCAATTAAATAAAGCCATAATTAGAGAAAAGCATCCTTTGCCAATTATCGATGATGTATTACCTGAATTAGCACAAGATAAAGTATTCTCTAAAATAGATTTAAGAAATGGATATTGGCACTGTGTTTTGGAGGAAGAGTCAAGTCATTTAACTACCTTTCAAACCCCTTTTGGAAGATATCGGTGGCTTAGACTGCCTTTTGGCCTAGCAATCAGTAGTGAAGTTTTTCAGAAACGACTGCAGAGCTCTTTAGATGGTTTGCTAGGCATAATTTGCATTCCTGATGACATTTTGGTATATGGAATAGGTAACTCTCGAGGACAAGCACAGTTACAGCATGATGAAAATTTAAGGAATTTAATGGAAAGATGTCGTAAGCATGGTATCCGTCTTAACAGAGAAAAGGCTGAAATAAGAAAGAGTGAGATAACATTTCTTGGACATGTAATCACTAATGAAGGCCTTAAGCCAGATCCCAGTAAAATTGAAGCAATTGTATCGATGAAACCTCCAACTAAGGTCACTGAGATTCAACGCGCTTAGTGGAGTGATAAACTATTTGTCAAAGTTCATGCCTAGACTCTCTGACCTGCTGGTGCCCATACGACAACTTTTACGTAAAGACAAAGAATGGTGTTGGGGTGATGAACAGGCTAAAGCTTTTGAGAAAATTAAGTGTTGCATCACTAAGACTCCAATTCTTGCTTATTATGATCAAAGTAAACAGTTAGTTATACAGTGTGATGCTAGCAAATGTGGACTTGGTGCAGTTCTAATGCAAGGTGGTAGACCGTTGTCTTATGCAAGCAGAGCTCTAACTGACACGGAAGCAAGGTATGCTCAGATAGAGAAAGAAATGCTGGCTATTGTGTTTGCTTTAAAGAAATTCCATCAGTACATTTTTGGACAACATACTTTGGTTATAGCTGATCACAAACCACTTCGGAGTATAATCTTGAAACCATTAGATAGAGCACCAAAGAGACTACAAGGCATGTTATTGACTGCACAACAATACGATATTGAACTTAAGCATACTGCTGGTAAGAACATGCATATTGAAGATTTGCTGTCTCGATCATTTCTTAGTGAAACTGAAAATGGTAATGATTTTGAATATGTTAACGTTGTATCTTATTTGCCTACTAGGGAAGACAGGTTAAAGAAAATTCTTGATGCTGTGGCCAGTGATGAAATTTTGCTTGAAGTGACAATTATGATAACAAATGGGTGGCCAGAGTATAAATGTGATGTACCTATAACTGTTTTGCCTTATTATCATATCAAAGATGAACTATCTATGCAGAATGGACTTGTATTTAAAGGTGATAGAGTTGTGATTCCTGCCAATTTGAGGAAAGAAATTAAACAGGCTATTCACTCTTGTCACATTGGCGTAGAAAGTTGTCTACGAAGGGCTCGTGAGTGTGCATATTGGCCAGGTATGAATGGTGATATTAAAGAACATATTTCTCAATGTGAAATCTGTTGCAAATTTCAAAAATCTCAGCAGAAAGAATCTCTTATGCCACATGAAGTGTCTGGTAGGCCATGGGAGAAAGTTGGCACAGATATTTTTGAATTGAGTAACCAGTAGTTTTTGTAACAGTAGACTATTTCAGTAATTTCTGGGAAATTGATAGGTTAGAAGATATAAAAGCATCTACTGTTATACGTAAGCTAAAATCACATTTTGCAAGGTATGGTACTCCTTCCATCTTAGTTAGTGACTGTGGAACTCAATTTACAAGTGATTTATTTCAGAATTTTATAGGAGTGTGGGATATAGAACACTGTACGTCAAGCCCTAAACATCCTCAGTCTAATGGACAGGCAGAATCCGCTGTAAAAACTGCAAAGTCTATACTCAGAAAAGCCATAGAAAGCAATAATGACCCTTATTTGGCAATATTAGACTACCGTAATTGTCCGTCTCACAGTGATGAATACAGTCCGGCTCAAAAAAGCCTAGGGAGACGCACACGTACTCTTCTCCCAGTTTCTTCAAAGTTGCTGAAACCATCTGAGAACAATGTAGATAAAATTAAGATTAACAGACATTATAAAAATAGCAGGTCCGCTAAATATTACAATGTGCATGCCAAAGATCTTGATCCTTTACAGGAAGATGATGTTGTGAGAATAAAACCCACTGTAACGGGAAAGAAAGCTTGGGAAAAAGGTATTGTGAAGGAACGTTTAGACAAGAGATCTTATGAAATTTCAACTGATGCTGGATTATTGAGAAGAAATAGAGTAGACCTTAATAAGTCAAATGAAAGAAATGTTTCGTATCACAGTAGTGAAGATTCTCGTAATGTAGTGCAAAGTCAGCAACAGGTTGAAATTCCACAGGATAAACATATAAACCCAACAAGTGAGAATCTCAGAGTTCAAGAGTCTTTCACTCCTCAAAGGAGAATCACAAGGAGTACAAAGAATATTTTACCCTCTAAATATAATGATTTTGTTGTTTACAAAGAGTGATTTAGTTTTCGTTTTCAAGATGATAACTTTTTTTTTCTTCATAAAAAGAGGGATGTTACAATATTTGATATAAATGTTGTAAGAACGATGCTATATTTTGTTAATGAACGCATCCATGCTTTGTTTACATAGAAAGTAATAAAGATGCCCACTAGGTGGCCAGGCAAGAACTGTTCAAGATGCCCTTTCAGTCTCCTCTATTATTGTGCCTCATTCATCTGTAAATATCTCCAAATTTAAGGAGCATCAAACAATTAATATTCTTGTATGGCTCAAAGGCTCCGAATTTACAACTTGTATCACCGTGCTAGGGCATATAATTAGCAGTAGTGGATCAACAAGAATTTACCCCCATACTGCCCAAATGAAGAATGTTCCCAACTTAGATCAACTGAAGAATCCCCCCCCCCAGTGTCCGGTGTGAAAATTTCAGAGAGAAACTAGAGATGGGGAGTGTTGTGACTTTCAGATGGGAAGGGCTGAAGGGATGTGTTAGGGTAGGTCTGTCTGTTTATCTACCTTGGAATATATGGATGGATCCCCCTGGGTGAGTGAGGGGAGATAGTCTTCAGTTGATCCTTGAATTCTTAACATTATCAATCAAAGAAATGGCAAAATAAAGCAAATTATAAGTAAACAGAGAATTTTTGACGTCTGGAATGTCTTAGATAAAGGTAAACAAATCAGTCAACTCGTAACAGATATCTCGCCTCTAACTCATACTTAATATATCGCCTCATTGCAGATTTTCATTTAACAGCATATAAATATTTGACAAATCTAACCTAACCTAACCTAACCAATTTTCTTACTTGTGAATATGCACCGAAAGGACCAGAAAGCGAAAATTTTAAGAAGTGACAAAATTTAAATTTAAATTAATTTTTTGAGATAATACAGTAAGTTAGCAGACAGCAAAATGCACGTTACAAGTAAGTAAAAAATTATATTTCTTGAGTTTTTATAGCGTTTCTGAGGGATTATTATAATACTTTGTTATTTAATTTATAATATATTTTATATATATTCAAAAAATATACATTTTGTTTTTATATTATAAAAATATATTGTATTACTATAGCTTTTATGAGGCTTGCAGTTTAATGCTTATTCATGTTAGCGACAAAATTAAAAATGTAAGACAATTTAATAAGGATTTTTGTACTTTCAATAGGTCAGAAAGATAGAAAATATTTTTTGAAGTAGAAATATGTAAAATTTTTCAAATAATCTTCTATTTTTTTGTTTCGTGCATAAAAAAAAATATATATATATATATATTATATATATATATATATATATATATATATATATATATATATATATATATGAAAAACAGGTATTACAACAACCCTATATCGAAAATGAGTGTGAATTATTATCAGATGTGCTTGGTTTTAAGAAGTGTGCAAAAAATAATAAGAATTTAGAAAAGAAAATTATATTTGAACTTTGGAAAATGAGAAAAATGAAAACACAATCCTGCCAGTAAATAGACGCTGTAAGTTCCGGTTTTACGTCACGGACTCCCTTAGCAACCAAGGGCTAGGACGGTTGCCTTCTTGCGAAGGACTTGTCTTGGCAGATGTAAGCCTTACGCTGAGTGCATGCCTTTGCTAACCTCAGATCGTGACGGGGCGCGAACCTCGACCTGACGCCTCAGAGTCGGAGACGCTACCGACTGAGCCACGGCGACTACAAATAGACGCTGCAAGTAAATACTAGCAAAAGCCGTTTGCCGAAGGCTGTCTGCAAAGCACACGTTCAACTTATCCGAGTCACAGCTGACGTCACAGATACTGAAACATTGTTTACAAGATATCAATTTTGCGGTTTGCCGGAGCTGTTGCAAAAGGCATATCCCACCCAACTATACTACTACTACTCCAAGATATGGATATATATATATATATATATATATATATATATATATATATATATATATATATATATATATATATATATATATATATATATATATATATATATATATATATATATATATATATATATATATGATTGAGGTCATATTCTATCATGATATGTTCAATTTGACGGCAGGTGAAGTGTCTAGTTATGGTTTGCAACAAGGGGCATTTCGGTCACCCTAAAAGTTTTGTCTCTGTCCATTCGGGAAAGGTCAAACTCCGAAAGCTCTTGGATTTGAACTTTAGTTGTAACTTCTTGCATTACTTGGGGAGAGCCAAGTAGATGCAGAGTGCTCAACGTGGGAGTTGACAGACCCACAATCGATCCCACTGTGAGGCGTGAGGAAGGGCATCCAACCGTAATGCCCAGCCACATTCTGGGGGCTGATGCTTTATTTTGTGGTGTGTTTAGGGTGCGGCATTCACCCACAGGGTGTAGTAACTTATACTAGGTGATGCGCATATACAACTGGGAAGAGACTTAGGGTGAGGGTAGGTTAACACCATTTGTAATAGAGTTGATTTGAATTTATGTGCCCCATTACCCTCCCCCCCAAAAAAGGGTACAGGTTCTTCATTATTGGGATGGAAGATGACTGGATTGATACAGTTGCACTCATCCCAATTTTTAGGTAAAAATTTAATTTTTTTTCCTGTTATTTTTTATGTGTTTTAAATGAATGTGACCTTGAAAATTGCCGGAAAATGTATGATGACCTAATATTATGTAACTTAACCTTAATAAAACTGTAATATGTTTCACCTCCAAAGTGTGACGGGTCCAATTGAAAAATTTACCATTTGGTTTTATGTGCCCTTGTATTTTTGCAGTAAGCCAATTTTTTGTTGGTTTTGGATTTGTTTTGAATTACTGTAATAATTTTATTTTCTGGGAAATTACTTTTTTTTTTTATTTTGTGTGTGTTTGCCCCCTCTAGCCTCATTGATAAGTATTCAATTGCAAGAAAATGCACCATCATAAAAATTCTTAGCTTCTCCTGTCAGGGGTCAGTAGAGCAGATCAATTGTCTCCATATCACCCAATCCCCTTTGTCCTCCTCTATCACTGCACACCCTCATGTCCTCCTTTACAACATCCATAAATCTCCTCATTGTTCTTCCACTCCCCCTCCCTCCTGGCAAGTCCATCCTCAGCCGCATTCTCCCAACATACTCTTTTTCTCTCCTCAGACCTTGCCCAAACCATCTCATATTGCAAGAAAAGCATAATGAGAATAATTGAAAATGCTCTGAGAGCAAGTTTAGTCATGAGAAGTATTGTTAATGACATTTAGCAAATGTTTGATTGCTCATGAAAATAGGCTTTTGTGGGTAACTCTTGCCTGTTACTCTAAAGAATAAGATAACTGAAGCTAACTTCTTCAAATATGAAACCTTACATGCCTCGTAGCAGAAACTGTCTCGGACAAATATCAAAAGGTAACCACTGGGTTGAAAGTGTGTTTTATTGAAGAAAGTCTCCCTTTCTTTTCGTCACATTAAAAGATAGAACTGTTTTACGTCCCCGTGCGTCTGTGTAGTCTTGATGTTTTAAATGGTAGCGTTCGCCATACTTGGAGCAGGTAATGTGTGTTTGGGTTTTCTTAATGTGCATTATTTCTGTACTGGTAACTCATAAATTATTCAGTTTTTTTTTCCCACTATTTTATTGGTGCAATTTTATTTGATGCACTTTTATTTCAGACATTATCTATTTTTTGTTATAGGATACACTTGCGATTTGAATATGTGCTTTTTGGCTTGGGCAGGTGTACAGTACTTATATATTTATTTTTAATTTTACTGATAATATTCTTATGAGCATGAGAGGATATGAATTTCATATTACTGGCAGAAATGATGACTTGACAATGTATGGAGTTTTTTAAATGTTCATGAGTTCCTGCTAGAATAATGAAGCACCCTACGAAAACATACATATGCATTCATACATATACAGTGGGGAGTTGGGGGGAGATGGCTGAAGTACTAGCTTTCTTTTTATTGTGGTTAATTTATTTGCTGTTACCTTAATGTTCAAAACCAAGCTGTATTCATGAGAAGGCCAAGGCAAGCAATACGTAGCCTTTAAACAATTCATACTATTGTCAGCAGGAAATTAGTCTTGAAATGTCTTTTTTTATAATTTTCTTTAGTATATCTCAGCTTATTCGTCATTTTGATTGTTTGGTATTTTAGTATGTACTGTATTTCTCGTCGAGATGTTGACTATTTGTTAATATTAATGGAGTTTATCCGCAGTATTTAAAGGAGGACAAGACGAGAGATGTGTAAGGGAATACCTAGCTATTGTTGTATAAAACCTTTAGAGTAGACAGACGCTCCCCAACGTACGAACAAGTTAGGTTTCAGAAGTCCTTTCATGAGTAGAATTGTTTGGAAGTTGTGTTTAGGTAAAAAAAAGGTACTGTTTGCTACATACATATGCACTACTGTACAGTACTTAAGCTAAAGACACTTAACTACTACATAAAACAGAGTATACGGTATTAATGAATTTTTTGTTCATAAAACATTTTTTTAATACAGTACTGTGTATATGTTGGTTAAGCACCAGAGAGAACTGCAATTTTTACACAAGTTTCCAGGAGCCTTTGTTTCAGGTATCCTGTTGAAGATAGTGATAGAGAGTTTCTTCTCCCAAAGAGTTATACCCTCTTCACCAGAAAATGTCTTCAGCAATGAAGTACCTTTTGCATTGGAGTATGAGTTGAAAACACTTTCCCAGAAAATTGCCTTCAGGAAGGATTGTTTTGCACTTGCTGTGTCACATTGATGCTTTAGCAACTTATGAAATATCCAAAGATTTCTTCACTACCATTTAATGTTTTTCAAACCTTGGAAAAGCACCAAGGCATTACAAGTTCAGAACAATCTTTGCTGAATATACTTTTATGGACAATGATGTTTAAACCTCTCTGGAAGTGAAACTTCCTGGTCTTCGCCTTTATGAGATGAATCTCTCTATAACTCTTCAACAGCGATATCTGGAACTTTTGGTCCTGGAACCATGATAAAAATCCTAATAGCATGTTTGAGAATTCTGATCCATTGCATGCTCCCATGACAGTGCCAGAACTAGTACCCATTCATAGGTCTGGTAGAACTATAAAACCGCCAGAACGGTTAGATATATAAAGTAGGTCTATATTCGAAGTTAACTAGTATTATGATTATAATCCCTTGCATATCTTGAAAATAGAAGTTGATTTTTTTCTAAGGGAAAAGGAAATGTGAGAGTTGAGGTATAATTATTTATTATTGTTTCTTATTCTGATTGCTTTCTTATTAGGATTTGTTTCCTATTAAATAGAGTTTAATTCTCTTGTTTTGATATTTTTGTACTTATACTTGAATCGTCTATTGTTGTTACCCTGATGAGTGGCTTTTTTGTTTATACCAGCTTCAAGAATAAAGCTGAAGTTTTGATATATATTTGATTTTACCCTAGCTTTAGATATAAAGCCTTAGGACCCAATATAAACCCTGTTGGAAAGAACCAGCAATGTGCATAATTAGCACATGCAGTTCCGTAATCACGGTAATGATTATGGGTAAATATTGGAAAGTTGAGTTTGATGTGAGTGAATTCCTACTAGCATAGTAATCCTATTAATGATTAGTTTCTTAACAAAATTCTGATTAATATTACTATGGGTGAGCTCTATTCTATTAATATTCCTCGGATTCTTGGAGGCTTCCAAGGGGCCGTGGTAGCTTACTGGTTAAAATTCTCAATTCGGGAAGTGACAAACCTGCTTTCAATCCCACCGTGGAATGTTTGAAAAGGCGTCTAGCTCTAATATCCCAGCTCATGCATGTCTCTGTCCACTCATATTCGAATAGAAAATAATTGTGACACATAAAGTAGTAAAAAAATTCTTGAAGGCCTGAAAACCATCTGCAACTAACTAACTTGCTTACTTAATATTCTAGAAAAACTCTGAGTAGTAAACAGAAATAGCTCGAGTTTTGTTGCTGCCATTGTGTGGAGGTTTTCCACAGGGTGAGAATTAAGAGAGCTAAAAAGACATTTTGGATCAGGAAATATAGTGGGGAGAATGAAACCTGTATGAAGTAGGTAGGTTGGACACCTGGAAAGAGTGGTAAATCGTGAATGGGATTTTATAAGTTGTGTTTACCGGGTATTCAAACTTAAGGGATTCCTGGGAGGAGATGGAGTGTAAGGATATGCGATGCCCTGTTCGAGAGAGACTTTGACTTCCATTAGGATGAGAGGATGTGTTCAAAAAGGAAATAATAATGATAATAATACTGAATTCTAATAATAATATGAAGTACCAAGGTTATTGAACCACTTACCTTCTATTAGCTTGCTAATACTTAAAGCGTTTCAAGATATTTAGTTTCAAACTCTAATAACAAGTAATTTTTAATTTTATTTCAGGTCATGAGTTTGGGAAGATTCAAGAGGAAAGGATGCTTTTGCCAATGATCCTTATGTCCAATGGAGGGAAGATTTAATATACCTTACACCTTGACATGGGTCTTTTAACCATTTTCTCTAAGGTAAATAAGTTATGTTCATTTTGTTACGAAGCTAATTCTTACTCTATATCTTGAAGTCTCCATCGTATCACCTAATAGTAAAATTTTGCTAAATAGATGAAAGAGTTCGGCTAGCCAAAGCAGTGGATACCATTTTGAAAAGTTCTTTTATTTAATAAGCCTGTATAGAAATTTATGCTTAGCAGACTTTAGAATCAATGAAAAACATCCACACTTATTTATTGTAGTAGGTTGGCCCAGGGCACCATCTGCCAGTTGGAATGCTACAACTGAAGGTTTTTTATTTAAATAGAACCTCTGTATTTTCCCACATAAAAGTGGGAACAGATGTAGACGAAGAAGAAGAACTAGCCAGGACAGCTCGATGTTAAATCTTCCTTCTGTTACGGTTCTTTTCCTATGCCTACAGCAACACTGAATATTTTGGCATATTCATTACACATTTCTTATTATCCCTTCATATCTGACAAGTCGCAACACTCCACATGTCCGTTTCTCTTTACATTATGTTTTTTTGGTGCCCGGGCCCCGTTGAGGGCAGTTTTTATCACCCATAATGGTGCCACACTGAAAAAAATTACTATTTGTAATTATATTTGAATACATGTGTTCTTAGCTTGCAGGTCATGCTAGAACTCTCAGAGCAAAAGAATAGAACTGGTATAAAATCTTAGGAACAAATTTTAGGATGTCATCATAGATTCAGATCTTGACACATGGAGTGTGGAGTGTTACTCCTTTGGTCATTCTCAATCCTTCATTCCCTGGGTCAAGCATTAAGAAAGTCAGGAATCCCAGGGAAACTATCAACTAATTAACCTCAATAGTTTTACAGTAGATTTTATATGGGGCTACGGTAGCTAAGTGGTTACATCGCTTAACCCGGGTAGTGGCAAACCAGTGCTTGACCCCACCAGGGGCGATAGGAATGGTATCCAGCTTTAATATCCCAGATCTGGCCTGTCTGTGCTCACACTCATTCAATTATACATTAGTAGTGACACATAAAATGTCAAATTAGCCTTTTCATTTTATATTATATTCCTGGTTTTTGCTTTGGATCTCAGGAGATGGTTGTAGGTGAAATGCAAGGTAAGAGTTTGCATTTTAAGTATTATTAAAAGCAATGCATAGGCTTGAGTGTTTTTTATTTTTCTTTGGACCATGATATCTGAGTGGTTAAATTACATAACTCAGGCATTGACTGAATGGCGATGGAGCCCACCTTGGGACTATAGGAAGGTCATACAACATTAATTTCTGTGTCCACCCCATAATAGGGACTGTTAGTAACACATAAAATGAGGATTATCATAATTATCTGTTCTTGTAAATACTCGCTTTTTTAATTAACTTGATATGATCGTAAAACTAATAGTTCAGATACGCTGTAGCCTACCAGTGGATGCAATTTAGCATCTGTTTACAAAAACTGATCATATTCCTCCTCTAATCTAGTCTGTAATGACCATAACAATATAGTTGATATTGTTTGTCAAGTTATATATCCCAATTAATTCCAGATCAAACAGGCTGGACATGAGACAGGTTGGAACAGAGGAATTAGAGCTGATTCCCTTCCTATAACGCCCCAAGGTGAGCTCGAACATGGTGTTGTCACTTCCTTAGTCGACTGCTCTAACTGCTGTGCTACTGTATATAGTTGAGCAGAATGCAAGGTGGAAGTGTAATAGAGGTATCAAGGAAGTATAGGGAACAACGTTGACATTTGTTATCCTCTTGCTGTAGCCAAACTATCATATCATACTCTATATGGGTACGCTAAGCGACTGCAGTGGTTAGAGTTCTCGGTATGGGAAGTGCAAACCTTCAATCAAACCCAACGATATTAGAAAGAGCATCTGGCCTTGATTCCCCAGCTTTTATCTGTTTTGTCCATCCCTATTTGAATGGAGGTTAATAGTGACGCTTGAAGTGGTTAACAAAATATACGCTTGCAAATTCAGAGAGGCCATAATATCAAGCTCATTAACATTAACTAAGGTATTTGTGGAGTACCAAGAAATTTTTTTTTACTGCAGTTTCTCTCTGGGCTTTAGTTCTCACAGTAACTTACGTGTAGAGTGTGTGAGTCGGGAGGTGACCGAAGTGGTTCGAACCCATTGCAGGACTCTTAGAGAGTCATCCAGTCTTATTCTTGCAACTCTAGGCTGTCTGTGACCACCCCCATTCATGGGGACCTATTGTGATACGATACATGAGATGGTGCACGCGCACATTTTCTCTGTGGGGTATAGTGCCCTCAATTTTTACTATCTAACTTGCTTATACTGTACTTTTACACTTTTTTGGTATGGACCCGATGTTCTGTTGCCATTTACATACATAACTGGATATCTTGGCTCTTGTAGTGCTCTTATAAGCAGCAAGTTTTTTTTATCAGATTAATTAATTAGTACTTTGATTAATTATCATGTGTTGTTTTTGGGGGAAGAGGACACTTTGTATTCTTGGTGTGTTGCAAGTTGCTCAATGCAGTGTTATGTGGTAGTGGTTAAGAAAGAATTGCCATTTTTTTCTTTATTACTTATTTGTCATAGGAGTTGACTAGAGGGTCTATTCTCGTAGTGGGGGTGAAATAATTCCCAGTCCATATTCCAGGCATGTCGTAAAAGCCGCCTAAAAAGGACAGGAAGTAAAGAGCTGGTAATCCCATCCTCCCTGAATTATTTTTCTTTCCACTGAACGATAAAGGTGAGGATGAACAGAATATGATGACTTTGGTTTCAGGAGGATATAGCATCATTATGATAAGAAAAGGAAGTTATATAAAAGGGTATACAAATAAGACTATGATGAGAGAGAGAGAGAGAGTCATCTTCAGTACGTTTTCATTTAAAATACTGTAGATGTAGTGCTCAGAAAGAGAGAGAAAACGAGAGAAATATGGTATTGATAATTTTGAAAAACACTGAAGTTATTTTGAAAATCGGAGGCCCACTTTTTAATGATTGTGGAACACGTAAATTGGAGATGGAGATGGAAATGTCCAAAACAGTTTCCATTTGTTTCTGTCAATGACTGCAATTTAACTGTTTGAAGAGGGATATGATAGTCTAATCCTCTTTAATACAGTACTTGATGTCATATTCTTTATTACATAAAAAACTTATGAAGTTTTCATCCCTTAAATGATCTGTATATAAAAAAAAGGTGTTTTTTGTTTTACAGGTTTCATTTACTGGATGCCATTTGTAATGCAGTCCAAATCGAAGAATGCATTTCCTATCGTCATTTTTGTTAATGCCGTAGATGATGTTTGGTGCAGACGTATTATATGTTGACATAGCAGTGGAAGATGAGTAAGGCTTATTCATTTGTCATTGTCTACAAGTTTACATCGAAATATAGCACTGTATGTACTGTATATATCTTGTTAGAGATGTTTTGTCAGTCTCAGTGCGATACTTAAATTACCTTATGTTTCAGGGAGGGACAAATACTGCAGTGACTAGTATACATTAGTCCAGGATCTCGGGATCTCAGAGGGCAAAAATATTACAGATGAGTATAGAATAGGCTTCTGAATTTGTCTTGCTTTATTTTTAGATTGAATTTTGTTCAGTAGCTTACAAGAAATTGTTTATAAAAGCTTTACATTCTATTTCAAGAAGTAACTCACACCTTCTGTTTGCAGTAACACAGCTCATAACCATCGAGATGTAAATATAAAGGGGACTGCAGTCAACATTTAGCCAAGAAGTATGCTGGAGTATAGTGTCTCGAACCATACTGTGCCTGAAGGCCATCTGAAATGACTCATCTCTTTTGATATATCATTGTAGCACTGAATATAATTACAATATTTGTTGTCATAATTTAAGCCAATAGAAAATCTTCTATATATTAAAACAGATAATGTTACTTTCAGAAAAATTAGTTCCTCTCTCAGCTTGAGTTCATTTCAGGTGGCTGCATGGACGCCATAGTAATAATTTCGTGTGAGCTTCTCAAATTCAAACCCATCGATATTTTCATGATGGTAATGAAAGTTTTCTTTAGAATTTGAATGTAGTCATTACATTACTGTTTACAAACTTTGTACTTCAATGCTGAATACTATAGTTATTAGTTGAAGTTAATTGTCAAATGTTCTCGTGTGTTGAATTTGAGAAGAGGATTGCATTGTTATAAATTACGTGAATTTTGTCATTGCTTTGTATTTGTGGTGACTGGTTCTTTCCAGTGTGATATCTGTCTCTTCACTTTGGAGGTGATGGACCTGCAATTGAGCTCGAGGTGGGGTGGTAGTAAGGACATCCAACCTTTTTCCCCAGCTTTGAGCTGTCATCGTCCACTGCCAATTGGGGTTTAAGTAGTGACGTATAAAACGTAAAAAGAAAAGATTTTATTATAATGGTGTTACTTCCCATATCAAAACTCGGCCCATTTATTCATGGTAGCATTCAAAAACCAGATTTTCAGTTAATAATGTCTAAAAATATGCACAGTGACAGATATTTCTTGGCGAGGGACAGATATTGATTTTAATGGTAAATTTATTCACAATATGCACATTGATATAAAGAATTGCTTGAGAATGAAGATATGCTTGGGTTCAATATATTAACAAATATGCATTTTCACTCACGAATTGATGCCTGGAGTGGTATATTTGTTGCTTAAGATATCAATGTCTTTTACATGTACTAAAGGTCTTTTCTGATTCTTTATATCAGTGTGGTTTGATATATCTGTACTGTATTTCAAGAGGAAGATATGTTATCATGTTCATTAATATCCACATCAGTAGTAATTACTCTATTCGTTCGTTCATTGGAAAATTCTCTTTTCAGTTCGATTCACAATATAATTGTTGTGGTAGTGACGTTTTAAGAACTATCCAATTATGAATAATAGTAATTTCCTGATTCTCATTACTTAACTTGTATAGTCAGTCATTTTTAGTGTTCATATATAATCATTACAGTATAAATAATTTTTTTTTATGATTCAGTTCTTCAGCACAGCATTGATTTTGCTGCTCTAAGTATCTGATATAACGGAACAGGTATTTATTTCGCTCCTGTTCCACCTTCTCCTCTTGATTAATATATCACCATATCTTCCTGTTACAGTAATGTATAACTGAAATATAAACAACATTGCTAAATTTGTATTTAGGGATGTCTTCTATGAAAGCAAAGGAAATCATGGGAGTATTTTTCATTACTTGATGATCAAGGGATATTTTTGGATCTAACATTGCTAAGTTATGAAGATTTTTGTGGAGTATTTGCTCGTAACTTAATTTTCAGTATGAGATTGATTGCTTTAATTAAAGTCTAAGATTATAATATATTAGTCTGAGAAATTGCTGTCATAAAATTCTTAAATATTTGTTACACATACTTATATGTGCTTTCATAGAAACGGAAGGTAAAAGTTGACTGTGAACAAACACATAATCAACTTTCGTATTGCATTTGAATATGAGGAAATACAGATAAGCATAACATGAGTATACTCTCCAAGAATAGTGATATCTTCATATTATTTTGTTATTTAAGTTATGGTCATTTTTGTCTTGAATACAGATTTTGTTGTAAGTCAGTCTGCACCTCTTTACAAAGCCCTGTGGGAGAGTGTCAATTATTATGTTTTGCATATCTTTGTTTTCTTTATGTATATATTTATTGTAAATTATTTTGCATTTGATATTTACACAATGAAATGGAGTGTTCATTATTTCAAAGCTCTTGAAATTATATCTATAGATTAATTTGTTCAGCTGTTGGATAGATATCTCTTATAGAAGAATCTTTTAAACTTAGATAATGCAGTATCAGTTGCCATTTTTTCACAACTATGGATCACGAAAATTTATATTCTCTCAAGATTTTTACGGTGAAGCCAATCATACTTTAATGTCTAATTTGTTTTTTAGAAACTAGTTTGATGTCCTATTTTATTTAAATCAACTAAAAAGCATAAAAATTTTATTATAATTATTATTATTATTATTATTATTATTATTATATTACTTACTGTTGTTTCATTTTATTTAAAAAACGTGAAGAGTTCAGGCTTAGAGACCATAATTGCATACAGAACTGTTTTTCCATTTTTTTTTTCGTAAATTTCATTATATAACTTAAATTATAATTCCTTTGATATATTCAAACGTTTGGTGACTATTAGGTGAAGAAAAGATCTCTAATTTCAATCACTATAAAGTAAGTAAAACACTCTAAAGATCATTAATAATGAATTTATTTATCTTTTGTTATTAGTTACTTTGCCATGATTAATGAACATTCCTTTTCATTCTTGCATCATTATTGAATGTTGCTCTGGTTTTTTTTTGCAATGCAACTAATAACAGTAGAGGTTTAGATGACTACTAACAAAGGAAAGATATGTGACTCTGTGGTCATGCCTCCTGAGTAGGCGTGAGATGGGGAGCAGCAAGGGAGTGACTACTGCTGTATCCTCTCCCTCTAGGGAGTGCGACCTGGCACAGAGTAAGGGGAGTGTGCGTGGTCCTTTCTTGCACCCAAAAATGGTTATTGATAAAGTACTAAGTACTGGAATAGCACTCAAATCTTCAGAGCCAGTTATAGACAGCAAAGGCATTAAATCGGCTATAAAGCAAATGGGAGCAAAATAACAAAAAGTGAATGTCTGAAGCTAGACAAATGTGTTTTAAGGGATCACTCAATCTAATGTATCTTGGAAAGTTTTGTATTCATGGAAGTGTGATTCTTTTTATAAGTCTTAGACATGTTCATGAAAAACATTAACTTTAAGAGATAGTGTTCTTGTATTTTTAAAGATTTAGTGAAGAATTGATTCATGGGAAGTGGTGAAATACTGCCATTTACTTTATATAATTCATGTATATTACTACTCACCCAATACTGCTCCCTCCATTGGTTCATTGTAAAAGATATGTTTTTTATGGACTCGAGTTCTGATATGAGTGGCAGTTTACTTAATAACGTATTATTTCTTGACATCGGAACGATATTTTTGAAATGTCTGTAATTTTGTTTTGTTACCAGTTGTACGCACTCCTCTTCTTCCCTCCTTTTTATTTGCTATATAAAGACTTTCTGATCCCAGTTAATGGTTAATGTATTAATTTTTTTTGTAAATATTTGAAGTTGTAAATGCAGCAAATCCAATTTTGATTATTACATTATTTTTGAACTTTGCATATAAAGTGTAAGGTATTGTTCTTAACATATCAGCTCATGAATAACCCCAGTGTAATGTGTCTTTTTCAGAGGGCCTAAGATAACCTGAGTATTAGATAATTTAAATACAGTGAATTATTAGGAGTCTTTGACTTAATCACATTTTGGTATCACCATCTTTGGGCCTGAAAGAGTTTCAATCTATTAATATATACTTGACTCAAAAGTTCTCCAAGGGGAGACCAGTATGGTGCATAAGCTTTTGTGTTTTGTACTTGAACTTCTTGGGTTTTTTTTATACTGGGATGGGAGAGAAAACGGTAACCTGACTAATTTGGGGTATAAACATGCCTACCTTACTTTTTTTTCTTATTAGTCATCAAGAGCCCACATTGGCCACTTCTTACCCATGAATATTTTAGCTGCAAATGTAATGGTATTAGTTTTTTTATAATTCCGTATAAGTTTCAACTATAAATGAAATATAATCTTTCAGGGGCTATTGTTCTTGAAAGTAATACTTGTTCAGCTATTAAATTGTCTTCAATTATAATGCATAATCACTTATAATTTGGGTGGATGTCCAAACCCACAGCTGTGTGTATTTGTTTGGATATATTGTTTTACATATTTTTTGTCATTACTGAAGACTTTGCTTTATATGTATATAGTTATACAGTATTGTATTTTTTTAGGTGTTTCTGTTTTGAAATATTGTCTTTGTTTTAAGTGGATGTCTTTGTTTCTCATGGCTCTGGTTTCTTAAATAGTCTAGTTACCATGAAGGTGGTAAGATGTTGAAGAATTCATCTTTCTTAAAGTCAGCCTTTTGCATGTGGAAATACTTGGACATTATTTGCATAGTATATTATATGTTATTTCTCTCAGGGTTTGATGATATTGGAAGCATTGTATTCTCATCCTCTTGCACTCAGTTGGTATAAGTTCTCTTCCCTTTTGTGGTTTGTAGAGCTGTCCTTCAACTTGATATGAAAATAAGAGAGTAGCATTGCTGTGTGTCATACGTTAACCCCTGCTAAGTCGACGGGTTATATGAGCACACCATTAATTTTATGTATTTATTAATGGTATGAAACTTTGTTAAGGACTTTAGTCCTTTTTAATAGCTCAACTAGTGACAAGAATAGCTAGGAGTGCTATGAAGCAATAATCAATGCAATCATTCAAATTCGAGGATGATGGTCTTGGCTCTGTTATCTTTGGACCTTTCTGTAGGTTATGAGTCCAATGCTGGATGGAAAAAACTTCTGCATTCAGGAAGTACCTGATGGCTGAACAGGCCTTAGATGTTGTTGTCTTTTCCAACATCTTGTCTTTTCATCTAATGCTGGGTATCTATTAGGTTTAAAAGTTGCAGCTTCTTCGCAGAGGTTGTTATGCCAAGTTCCTGCTTCTAACATTGGTATTCCAGTTGTTGGTGTCAATTTTATATATCTTCATGTTAGAGTTTAGGACATATTTGTATCTTTTCTAATGTCCTCTTCTTTTACATATGCCTTTTTCAAGTTAGGAGAAGATTTGTTTTGACAGGCATTCGTCTTTCTTGTAGTTGGTATTAAGCAATACAATCTAAGCAGTTACTCAAGAAGTTTGAGCAGTACAATTTCATTCTTGGCAAATGTGACGATTAACCTGGATATGATGAGATGCCTGTTTATTTTATACTTGGTGTTAGGTATGCTAGATAATCAACCTGGATATGGTGATCCAAATGTTCATTTCAACCTCAGTGCTAGGAATATCTGACAATCAAATTAGATAGTGTATGGTTGTATATCGTTCTCATGTATTTATTAAAGAGATATTTTTCAGTGACAGTGTAATTATTATATTTATTTAATTGTTTAAGCACATGACTCCTCTTCAGTACCTATTCTTTGGTAATTTTTGAAGGATATATTATACCTAGGTGACATGGAATATTGGATCACTTATTGATTGAGTAAGGTCTTCAATCGGAAGGATACTGCTTGATAAAGTGTCACAGTGCCCTTCGATTTTGAGGTAGTTCTTAACATATAGGATATATTTTACCATGATTCCCTTTTATGGTATCTATTAGTGCTCTGTTTAGTTTTTAAATGTGGTCATATCACAAAATTATTATAATAAATGTAGAACTCAGGTGGATATATTCTTTTAAAGCCAGGTTTTGTTGTGTATGTTATGATTTTCTGTGTTGGTTCTTTTGTGAGTAGACACAATATGAACTTTTAGATTTTTCATTCTGATTTTTTTAAGTAAGTAAAGATTTTTACTCGTGCACAACAGTGGTGCTGGAATGTTCTTACTTCCCTTTCATTACTAGATTGTCAGTCCTTTCCGAAAGATTTTATTTTAGAACAAATTGCTATAGGTATATTTGACTATGCATGACTCCATAGCTCTCTGACCAGCCATGGCTCAAATTTTTATTGGATTATTTTTTTTCTAATTTTCTAACAGACAGGCTCTAATAGTGCTCTTAATTTCTATATTAAGTTTGCACAGCTCACCAAATTTTAAATGTATAATAAGAAACTCACATAGGATGTATTGTAGCAAAGCCACCTTTCACTGGTTATGCTATAACTCTCCCTAATAATCTTTGATGCCTCTCTGAAACAAGACAACTTTTAAGATACAGTATTCTATATCTTATGTGTTA